>CAJNIZ010043748.1:23337-59426 GCA_905231905.1 Symbiodinium pilosum
AAGACCAAACAGCAAAAAAAAAACATTGGTTCCATGCGACAGTCAACTGGGATGTCCTCAAAAACCTATAGGGCTAAGGGCTCAGGGTGTAGGGTTCTTTTCAGGGCTTAGGATGTAGGCTTCTTTTTCTGGCTTAGTGCTTAGGTTTTAGGGTTTCGGGTCCTCGAAACTATGGATCCTAGCATGTTTTGAGGCAAGCATGACTTTGGCGGCCTTGCAAAGCGGTATCCTACTTCAGAACTACTGTAGTGGTAAACCAGGGGACACATCATTGGGTCGGTTTATAACTTCCACGGACTTCCGACTAGCAACCCAGCACAAGCATTGTCAGAAAACCTTCCAGAAGTTCGCGAAGAAATTGAGACATAACTTGTACGAATCGCTCCGAATGATTTCGGCATGTTAATGTCATGTCCCATGGTCTTCTCCATTTGATTCTCCATCATTACCCATAACCCCCAGTATGCGCCGAAAGTAGCAACAAGAGTAGCACCATCTTTGCCAACGACTGAGCTCCAGACTCGGGGAACGCTGCTGGTCGTGTCTTGACTGTCGAGGCACGTTTTCCTGCTGTTTTTTTGCGGCAAGCGTTGTGGGTTCTAGGTCTAAGGGCTAGGTGCCGGAAAGGATACCTTTCCGCCTGAGCAAGTGAACATTCCATGTCCCATGTCTCACAACTGCACAATAGTCTTTGCATATACCAGCGGCGGGGGTTTAACGGAAAATTCCGGGCTCAACGGTATTGGGTCTTGCTTGATGCCTTCTTCATGCTCTTGCTACTTTGACAGTACTGGGTGATTCATGTAAAACAGGGTGGCTAGCAAAGTGTCACCACACTTTAGGTGCTACGCTGCTACGCTCCGCGCTGACTGTATCTTGCGAAAAAGTGCCCGAAGCCATTGCAGCAGCAGTCTTACTTGTCGTGGTTCCAGGTCCCTAGGCCCCACAGCTCACGCACCACAAGTCCACAGTTCATTGACAGACACCAGTTCAGACTGAAGTCAGGGACAATGTGGAAAGCTGGTGGATCTTTTGCGGGGAAGAAATGATGCTGCATGACCGGTCCCTGAGAGAAATGCTATGATTCCAGACTAGACTTTCAAATAGAAAGGATTACGCCACAGTATTTGCTTGAGTAAAATGATCCCTCTATATCTATGTCTTCCGAAAGTAGCTTAGATCCTCATCACAAGCATGCAGAAAGATCCAGCATGTTAAGACAGCCCAGAATACGTGATCCTGTAGGTATACACTCCCTCCACAACACTCAAAAAAAATGCTCCCAGGCCTGCAGGACCCCTGTATAGGCACTTTTGAAACATCACTATTCGGATCCCTTCCAAACTTCAGGCCTCGTCGGTGTTTTGGACCGAGCCAGAAGTGGGTTCGGCCGTGGGGGTGCTGCCTCTGCCGGCAACCTGCGCACGAGTATAGTCCCCCTTAAGTAGATAGAATATGGCTTTGGGCTTATTATAATAAGACAATAAGATCCCCATATATCCTATCTACCTAAGCGGGACTATAGTGCCAGGGCCCTACTTGGGATCCCAAAGCTCGAGGATTTGGACACCGTGCATGCAGCCCTGGACCACCCTGAGCACACTGCATCCTGCCCCCAAACAAGAGTTGGTGCTGCATACAAGTCCTCTCCTAAGAATCTGCATCTCTCAAGAGGTCTCGGCCCCCCTTAAAAATCTTCCAGGGATGATGGAGGGAGACTGTACTGTAGTCTGTAATGAAGAACTTATAGAGAGGCATGGTTGCTGCGAAAGCCTGGGAACCCCAAAAGAAGAAACCTCCTTAACCGCCATCTGGCAAATCCATTTGCCTCTCGCTGGTTGCTTTCCGTTCCATCTGGCTTGGAGGCGGCTGCCTCCAGCCAACACGTTCAGAGAGGAAAGCATAGTATAGAGGCTAGCTGTACAGGAAGGCTTGCTCCCTGAAGACTAACGAATTCAATGGTAATCACCTGCAGATTTGAGCAGGTGGTTGCTGTAAGGAAGCCCAAAGGCATGGTATCCTGCTGGAAAAGTACAAGCCAAGTATGGCAGCGTTTTCCTTGCTGGAGGAAAGCTTGCCTGACATAATGGCCTTTCAACAACCACACAAGCCGGCAAAAGGACTGAAATATATTGGCTTGCAAGGTGCCCATGTCCAACTGTCGGAAGTTAGGCATTTCGCGCAGCGTTTGAGGGTTGACCTTGCAGCCCAGAACAAGCAGCTCTAAAAAATGTCGGGGGCATTATGTACTTTGGATGCTGCTTCCACCTTTCTTCATCCAGAAGAAAGGCTTAAGGGCCTTGACGGCTACCCAAGTGGGACATTGTTGCAAGAGCATGACCAGGCTGTCTAAAGTACATCGACTTGCCTCTCGCTTGGTGCTTTTCTTGCCGACTGGTTCGGAGGCGGTCGCCTGCAAACGAAAAAAGCATGGTGACCTATCCGCAAGGCTTTGGGTCTGAAGATGACTGTGGGATCATGTCCCTAGCTTGACAAGTTCCATGAGAAGCTGTGGAGGCCCGAAGTCAATGACCGTTGCTTACCCTTCCTGATGTTGGTGGTATACGCGCAGGAGTTGTAGGGATTACAATATCTGGGCATCCACGGCTCCCTGCCCACAAGCCACCAAGCTACTTACTCCAAGGCAAGACTCTGGCCAATGCTTCTGGGGCGAAACCCCTTATCCAAGGAGCCCCTGCGTATCAAGAAGTGCCATCTGAGGCCGCTGTCTCGTCCTTCATCCGCATACAACCAGCGTGCCATCAGCAGAACTCCACTGATAACCACAGAATGTTGACCGCTGTAGATTGCCATGTAACAAGCAGCTTCTCCTGGAAACCTCCAAAAGCTTATGAACCACACTTCCGTCTGCACCTCACCGAAGATGTGGGAGGTCTGGGCTCCTCCTGACGAAGGAAATGCTCAGGGCTTAGGGCTTAGGGCTGGGGCGAGGTGGGCTGGTGGTTGCGGCATCTGCGATCTAGGGTTCAGGATCAAGGTGCAAGGTTCAGGGTCTTTCGTTTATTGGGTGCAGGTTCTGTTTGGAGGCGATGGTCTTGAGGAGTTCCATGCCCACTGATGGCGTGGCGCAGTAACGAAGCTAGTAGCAAAATAGAGCCGCAGGAACCGCAATCAGAAGGAAAACCCATTCAAAGCCTCAAATCGTACACCCCAGACTCGTAGTAAGAAAAAAAGGCTTTACAACCTCTAGCGCCCTCGACTCACAGACAAGCCCGAAACACTGGGTCCTCGGAGTCTGATGCCCAAGGATCCCATGGTGCGGAGGGGGCACTTCCCCTGGCCATCGCAAAGACTTTGTCCCACGGTCTTGCGAACCCCAAGCCACTTAATATAATATGCGCACGTACCAAAGGATCAGCTTTGGCGGGAATACTTGTGCAGTAGGACTTCGAGAAAACATTGCTTTGGCGGGGAACTTCTACATCAGAGCTACTCAAAAATGAGTTCGGATTACGGGGCTCCTTTCGCCAGCTCGTGCTAAAAAGCCATGTGCTACTGCAACCAGCACAGACACTTCAGACATATATTCCAGCCCTTCATGACAATGACATGTCACGACCAACCTCTTCGTAAGCTGCGGTTTCCCACGTGAAGGCGCCTCATTCTTGCATGAGGCCAACATGCAGCCAGGCAGTCTTCTGAATAAGACATCATTTGGGATGCGGTCTCCTAATCTCGAACTTGGCAGCAATCAAGTATCCAGGACGTGTCCTAGCGCACGTCTATGACCAGGTCAAAATCTACGCCCATTGAATCCCCCAATTACCACTTTGACAATCCTGCAATGGTGTGTCCGCCTTCAGTCTAACACTAAGGAAATTCATGGCCCTCTCTAACCTGCATTCAAAGGGGACTACCATTTTGACATAGGGGCAGCATTCAAAACATGTCTTCGAGACCTTCCTTACCATACCACGTGAAACGAAAAAAACTGCACAGCAAAAATACTTAGAAGGCGGAAGCACAATAATGACAATGATAATAACAGTAATGAATGATAATAACAACAATAACAGCAGTACTGGTAGAAATAGAAGGGCAGGAGCCGTCCTTCAGGGGACGTGAGAGCAAATCTAGGTGGGCCATTACCAAAGGGCAGCATTATCTGTGAACAACTAAAAACCTACAGGATATGACCTGGTTACACCTCGGGCCGTGCCTAAACCCTAAACCCTGAACCCTAAACCCTGGAGCAAACTCAAGGCCCTGGCGCTGCGATCCGCAGGCCTCTCGCCCGCAGTTTGAGCGCGCTTCAGGCGGGCCGGAGCGCCTGTCATGATAAAATCCTGCATAACCCTAAGGATACCATAGGCCAAACTTACAGGAATCATAGTGCTATCTATAGTACCATAAATTCAAAGGGTTTCGGTATACTGTCGTGCAGGGTTTTGTCCATCAACTGCAGAAGAGCCTACCTCCATGAGTGGCATCCATGTCATGGCTGTTGCTGTTGCTGTTGCTGTTGCTGTTATTGCTTGCATTACTGTTATGCTTACACCGTTCTTGCGACCATGATAATTGTCATCATTGTGCTGACCATTGTAAGAATCATCGAAAGCGTTCTTATCCCAATCCCTTCCATGGCAAGTAGTGCGAGCAGCATTTAAGGAATGAAGAAGATTCATTGTCTGACTCCTGCTGGTATTCTTTGCGAAACGGACACGCAATATTCAGCTGCAAGGCTTGAAACTTTCCTGTCCCTCAACAAAAGAAATGGGCCCAGGAACCTCTTAGCCTAGCATAATTTCGCAACGCGGTTTTAAAGAAATCCTGCAAAACTCTGGGGAACGTGGGACTTCGGTAAGGCAACGTCTCCACACCTTGGGACGTGCATCTTGTGTTCAGCCCCAAGATCTTACAGAAATGCCAAGCTCTCCGACCCTGGGAAATCTGTAAGCTACATGCGGAAATGCGCTGTTGATGGATCAGAGCTCAGACCACTACTTAACTGCTTCCGTCTGCCAGAAATTAGGATACAGCTCTTGGCGGGGGATTTCCTCCATCAACACTACCCCGGTGTCCTCGCTCGCGCTCCACCGGCATGGTGTTCAGTCACGTGAGCCAAGTGAGTTGGCAAAACCTCCACACAAAGGGGTCATTCTTTCAACTGCGTCAATTTGGGGTATAGGGATTGGCCGGAGGAAGGTCCAGTAGACAATAAGTCTGTAGAGCAAATGATGATCTTCTACAAGGAATGCTGTTGTGCTTTGTCGGTAGAATCAGATGAGATACCTGTCTCCTAGAAACTACAGCCGTCCTGAATTGTGGAAGGAGGGGCATGTCTGCTCTGACTACGGAACAACCTTTTCCGAAGAAACTTCCAAGAACTTATGGACGGGCAAAAGAAACGAAGAAAGGTGGGCAACTCATGTTGGTATGTGGTAGGCCTGGGAGGCTACAGTGGATACTAGAAATCCTGCATGACCCTCAGAATCTTATACCTTGGGAATAGTGGTGCAGTAGTATACTAAGGTCTTGCAGGATTTTTAATATCAACAGTACCACAACATTAGGCTGCTTTTTGTCGGATTCTGGCATTGCCTGGCTGTGTTAGCCTCACCCAAAAACTCCTAGTACCTGCAAACATAGCTCCCAGGACGACTACGGCAGAACACGTCAGCAGCACTTCCCGGTAGAGCCATGAAGGCCCAAAGCTTAAACACTTTCAGGCAGCTTGTTTGAAGCCTTGATATCAATCATCACTGGCTTTGAGGGCCTTTATATCTTATGCATGTACGGAATCATAGGACCTTGAAGTGATTAATTAAATGTGGCAAAGGCTCTTAGAAATCTGATCCCCAAGACCCGGGACCAGCGTGCCTCGAACTACTTGGGCCAGCCACTGTCAGAGCCTCAGGGTCACATGACGCTGGGCCGGGTGTGGCCTAGTGCTAATGGGGTGCATGCCCCGGACGTTTTTCAGCATGGTCCCCAAGTTCTCTCATAGAGCTGCCGGGTCACTCCTTAGTCGGGGATCGGAGCCCAATGACCTACGATTCAATTGTGACCTTAATTGCCGGCAGCAGACCACTGTTGCGAGGAACTACCCTTTACATATCCAGGTAAAATTTCTCTCAGTGGCGCCCTAAAGACAGTCTAGCTTTGCATATTGCTTTTCGTCATCATCCTTGTGGTTGTGATTGTTCATGCTCTACGTAGTTACTTTGTCTTGCCCAACAGCACGCAGAGCACATGTGCTTCTTGTCGTTCGCATATCGCTGTGACTAGAGATGTAGCTGGCTTCTAATGAAGATGTGAGTCTGCTCCGGTTGTCACCAGCCTCTTCAAGTTTTCAACCTAATCATCAAATTAAGTAAAGCGGCCCATTCCTTGTTTTCCATTCTCTGTAAATCTTACACGCTAAGCCCATCTTCGGTGGTACAGTCAGCGTTGAGCGCCTGGCATTGCTCCCGAGTGGTGGCCCGCATGGGCCCCGAAGGGCACTCTACGCCCAGCCAAAAGCAGCCGGCCAGAAATTCAAGGAGAGGCAGAGTTTTTGAAGGCTTGGGATGTGGGATGAGGATGTGGGTTCAGTGCTTGTGATCAGAGCTTTAGATTTAGCACGGCCCGCATCGTGAGTTGCGGACACTGGAGGTTGGCCAGGAAAGGTTAAAAGAGGCCTTAATGGACCAATGCCCGTGTAATGCTGTAGAAGCCAAATTAGATACCTCATCCACTGTCAAGGCAAACAAGGCTTGTTTGGTCTTTGTTCTGTCTGTGCTGATTCCTCAGACAGTCCACCCAATCCCAAGCTACACATAACTGTCACATAGCGTAGCTTCAGCCATGTGAACGTGCAAGAGGCAATTCCAGGTCAGGGTATGCCAAAAAAAAGTTACCTTGAAGCATGTTTGGAGCGTGTCACAGATGGTGTATCATTGTTGTACCATGGTGCTCCGCCTATAAAAGAACACATGGCCTGGATGTGAGGAATAAACGGATACTGGGAATCAGGTAGGTTGGTACGATGTCGACAAGAAGTGTACCTAAGGAAGAGACCAAAGAGCTTCAACACAAACAGCAAGAACCCTGGACAGCAAAAGTTGTAGAAGAGCCCACAGTACACTCTCTATATGCACCTGAAGAAAACTGAGCAGCACTCGCAGGTCAAGCACTCCAACCACGCAAGCACCTAAATCCTAAATCCGGAATGTTGCAACAGGTGCCCCACGCCGCTTCGGGCTTGGGTTTGCGCGCCTGCCGTTGAATCAATGAACCACCAGTGACAACCGTACCACAAAGGAGGAGGGGTCAAAACACTCACAGCCGGAGTCATGGGAATTTTGTCATTACTTGTAAATGTGACCCAAATGGCAGTAAAATGTTCACGACTGCTCACCCTGCACCCTCTATTAGCAGGTCAAGCACTTTTCTGGCAAGCAACTAGCCATCCCCCTTGAGCACGTACATAGCAGTTGCCATAAGCAGTCTCACGATTCACGTCACTAGTCTGGCTATTACTGCTACTATTAGCCCTTTAAAAAGTAATGCAGATCATCAGTATTGAAATTTAGAACATGGCGTAGAATCGCATCCATCATCCACAAAAGACCACTTACCCTCAAAGCAACTTCAGCGTTCCAGCTTTACATCGGTACCAGATCATGATAGCATTCCAGGTCGGTCCAGAACTCTCCTCAGCATGTGGGGGGCCCTTACCAGAAAGCAAAACCCCACGGACTCCTAAGGACATGGTAACAGGCCCGTCTCCATCTCCCGTCTTGTTCCCCCATCCCTACTACTATTTTCACTCTGATACGCTGACCCCGCCACTTGAATGCAAGGGCGCCTCACACAACAGTCAGCATGCTGGGGCAGTCTTGGCACACTCCAAGCAGCACTTCACAAAGTTTTCTTTCTTCCCAAAGTTGTCAAGCTCCCAAATACCCTGAAGAATTTCACAAGCCCCAGGGCCTTCCAGACCCGCGGTTCGGGTGCAGCATGAGCAGGCTCCTTAGTCACCGCCTGGCCGAGATGTAAAGAGGCTGTGAATAGGGGGTATCAAACCTGAACATGCTTATCGAATTCAAGTCTTAACGTAAACCACCTCTCCTTGAAAATTCGGTCTTCAATGGAACATGGCGGTAGGACCCGGAAAGCTGTTCCAAATGCAAAGGTACCATCTCTTGCTGTTGATGGGCAGAATCCTGCATGACCCTGTTCACCCAGGCTCCTGGAATTCTGACTGTATATTGGGGGTATATAGGGATAATGGAAGGAAACTACTATATTGGGGTTAGATAGGGATAATGGAAAAGAAAATGGAAACTACGACAGTATGTTGGGGTTATATACTCCATATCATGTAGGAATGTGCCCATCAACCGTTGGAAGGATGAGTATTCGGGAAATGGCAGACACCTGGGATAAATGTGGGGCACAGCCTTGAGGAGAGGGATCTCTTCCAGCGCAGCTTGATCCCACCTCCTCATAATAAGCCAACCCTCAATGTCCCTAATAATGAATCATATCAGAGGAAATACCCATGATCAGGGGATGGGGTGGCTCATTATTGGGGGGTGGGATGAATCATGCGAGCAAGGTAGCGAAGAGTCTAATCCGACACCCTGAGCTGTGAATCCCAGAAACACACGCACATCATAAATGAGCTTTCGTTTCTGGTCCATAACGGCGTTTCTTACGCACCCTCTGGAGGAACAGAGCCAACCTACACAACACAAGATACGTCCAGAGTAATCTCAATGTGGCATATCATATGACAGCCTCCTAACTGATAACCCTAAACTCTAAAACGGAAGACAGGAGCCTAAACCCTAAACCCCTAAACCCTAAACAGGCCCCAGACCTGAATAGGGGCGGAACTCCAAACAAAAAGATCCTCCCCAGCCTCTGCGTTCGACTTCGGAGCTCGGCCTGGCTACAGCTGGAGCCTTTGGGTTCCTACTTGGAGGGTCATGGGGACTTAGTAAGTAGGTTAATAGTTGGGATAAATAAGGTTACTATATGGGTTTTTAGGGGTTTTAACCTACTTACTAAGTTCCCATGACCCTCCAAGTAAGTGGTTTTATCTTGCCTTTTAGGTGGCTCTATTAGGCCTCTATAGGGGTCGTGTAGGGGGTTAAAAGGTGGTTCTATAGGAGTTATGTATGGGCTACTCGGTTTTTGGTAAGATATCAAAGATATACTAGCCCCCGAAAAATTTGCCACAAATTGGGTTGAGGGCTCAGGGTGTCAGGGTTCGGGGTCTTGCGTGTAAGGGCGTGAGTTAAGTTGTACAGAAATTGAGAAGATGATCTCACCCTGCATTGGGGCCTACAGCATCACCGTTAAGGAGACAACTCAAATGGAACCTATAGCAGAGCATTTTGGGCTCAGGGTCTCCTGAAACCCATGCATATGAACAGAAGAATTGGACCGATAAATCTCCAAACCCGCCGCGAGGTGTCTAAGGGATGGGGGAGCTCTGCCACTTGGCATCCAGGAGTCTTTGCGCTGATAGGGCTTGGAAGCCTTGCAAGAAACGCCTAATCTCAAGTATGCCAGCCGCAGGTTGAATTTCTCGCAACGTTTCGTGATTCTCACTGCAGTTAACTCTGATGGCCGTCGGTACTACAGAGTCCCTCGACCTAGTTTCGCTGTTGCTGACGCATTGGCGAGCTTCATAATCGCATTCTGGTGATGGTGAAGGTTTGAGGCTTGGTAACGACACAACATGCACAAGATGGCAGAGGGCTCTGGTTCAAGAGGCTCTCGAGCGCAATAAGGAAAATACTGCATCCATGGCAAGTCTCGAGAGAGCTTTGCTGGATCCCCGCATTCTAAGGACCTCGAAGACGGACAGTCTGCAGGCGCGCTTTTGCCCTCGCTGCCACTGAAACAGCGTCGAATGGCTGCTACCCCATTGACGGTCTCTGGGCGCCAGGCTTGCTAAGCAGCTGAGACACAGTTTGTTGACCTGGCTGTCCTCCAAACGAATCCTTGGCAACCATGGTAAGAAACAGCCTTTGCCTCTTGCCCTACACCCAAACTCTTAGACCCGGACCTAGACACAAGCCGTTGCACCTTGCACTGAATGTCCTAAACCTGTCACTCCTTCAACCAAAGCCCGAAATGCCTAATCCTAGAGTTCAAAGACCGTAACACTGAACCCACCACCATGGGTCTCAAACTCAGCCCGTGGTAGTTCTTGTACGTCGGTACTCTTGCTGCCCTGCTGCCTTGGCTTCTTTTAAGCAATTCAAGGTTTAGGATGCAGGGCGTTGGGGATTCAAGGGTCTAGGGTGCAGGGCTCAGTGTTTGGGATAAGGTTACACTAGGGGAACTCCGGCTCCAGCTTGTAGCTTTGTTTAGGGCCTTTGATGTCTGGCCCTAACCTTGCTGGGTTGTAGGGTCTCTGGAACCCTTGGACATCTTGGTGGCGATATTGACAATCGAAGCCATACACCGCAGGAGCCTTAATGCACAGACCCCGAGTTCTCCAACCACATCTGCACAGACAAAGGCACACTCCAACAGACCCCTGAGGTTCGGATGGGATCAACTGGGTTGCTGTTAAGGAAGATAGTCTACTATTATATTGTTGATGGAGGAAATCTTGCACCACCTTAAGTCCCTCAAGTCCTAGGTATTACAATAATTTAGGGCCCCTAGGTGGCGCAAGATTTCATCCATCAATCGTAGTACCTTCATTTAAGTTCCTTAAAAGCAACCCAGTCAACGGGGTCATGGCAAAGCTCAGCAAAACTCAGCTTGCGCTACTCTTCAGCTTCAGGCCACCAAACAGAACTTCTTTTTTTGAATGCTTGATCAAGAATGCCGATGCTAACTTACAACACCTGTACTGTCTCTCAACCCGAAATCTTCCTTGATCTCAAGAAACCTAAGCTCAATATACGGAAGCTCATTGTGATAACAATTACGATTGATAATGAACGCGGCAGATAGTACTGGCAACATGGTGCTGTATTGATAGTGACCCCGGCCAGTGAGGAGGCGCTCAAACCACAAGGAAAAAAACGACTTTCAATCCACAACTGAAACGTGAACTAACACGAAATCCCAAAGATGTCGCTGTAGGACTGCAGGGTCCACGTAGGGCTGTGGAGGCCACCCGACCCTCATTTCGGAAGTTTCGCGGCCCGAAACCCCCAAAACGCCGTAGGGCTTGGGGGACCTCTGCAGCCCTGCGGCTCGTCATTTTTGAGGTTTCGGGCCGCGAAACCTCCGAAAGGCTTACAGGGCATCCAGAGGTCTCCCAGCTACTCCGAGGTACGCACTCTGCCACCATCTGCAGCGCTAAAGGAAGTGGCCAGGTCAACGAAGCTCAGCAGGCAGACTTGTGATTACATGTCTGTCTCGTGACTACACGTCTGTCCCGTGAGTATGTCTGCTTTTTATTGTGGATATTTTGTGCACTTGTGGATTGAAATTTCTGATTGTAGCTTGCTTCTTGCTTCCCGGCCGGTGCATTCACTACACCCAGTACCCGTCTCAAAGAGCGTCCAGGTGGCATACCCGCCCTCCGTCTTGCTGCGGCCAGCACGACGAAACTCCGAGTCGCCCGGGTCCGACTGCATGCAGCTTCAACTCTGGGGTCTCATGAAGCAACCCTGTCATGCACAGCTCCTCTATACTACGGGGCCAAAAACGACCAAAACGATGAAATGATGACAATTGAAGCTCATTTTGGCTTTTGACCTCACGGGCTCATGCTTTTGCTCGCAGCGGTGGGGAGTCATAGAAGCGGGAGCTTCCGCTGCTTGGACATTAGTTGGCACAGCCCTACTCAAGTTCCCGGCACCCCCCTCCGTAGCCCATTCAAACACGCTGAGCCTTACTGATCGACAGGCGTGCTTATCCGCAACAAGCATCCTCGCTTCCGACCCTTACTAGAACCTTATTCAAACTTGCAATTCCAACATCTGAGAGTCAGCAGACACTAGAAAAGCTGGTGCCAGCCACGCCTCATCATCTGGACCGCAAACGTTCAGGCGCTGGCGCATGGAGGTCACTGCGCGTGTGAGCAGATCATCCTGGCCTTTCCTTGGGTACGAAATGGACCGAAACGATTCGAGATCCTTCTTCCGAGCAGCACAATGGTGGAGAGACGCCACTACATAATCGAAATCTCGATCATCCCCGTTTCCATTTATTTTATTTTCCACATGCTTTCCATGTGGTTCTCCATTATTCAAGCCTCTTGGCAGAAGTGGTCTGATAGGAATATGAGAGGAGCATACATAACATCATCTTTATTATCCCTTATAGCTACTATTACAGGGTGGGGGCCCACCTGACCCTAAACCCTCAACCCTATATACAGTAGCTTCCATGTTCTTTTCCATTATCGCTACGGGGGGGTCCACCTAAACTCTTGCATTGAAAGGCTGTGTTGGCGTGCGAGGCTCGGGGTCCAGAGGCTTTCGACCCCTACGTAACCAGCACAAAACATTCATCTGGCAGTTTCCCAAAATTAGAGGCAGCTTTTTGGAGGTCCCCATATTAAGGATTACGATATTTTGAAATCTATATTGGGGTGCCTATTTGGGAAACTACCATTTGAGAAATCCCTGTTCCGTATCAGGGTTGCTCGAGGGGTAGGATGGGTAGGATGGGGTGGAGCCGGGTAGGATATGTTGGAGTAGGTAGGCTAGGGTTTCTCGTGGCAACACAACGAAAGATTAAGAATGAAAACCGCTGATGTTCATGAGATTCACTGATGGCATATGTGTTTTCGTGGAAGCTGACCTAGCCATTGCAATCAAAAAGCATTGCGCGTGCTCATCTCTGCATCGGACACCGCTTTGAAGGAGCATGTTTTTTAAGGATGGACCTTTGGGAAACCTCAATGCCGAACACAGGGACACCAGACGATGAATGTGATAGTCATAGCATCCTACTCTTCAGGCGCATTCCAGAAACCAAGCATTCCTTAACAATCCGTGCATCTAAGAACCACCCAATCTCTTAAGGTAGTTGTTTTGCTGGTGTTTTGTCAGGTGGAAGCGAATAATACATGTCCACCATTGGCACAACACCCTCGAACCTTCTCAAACACTCCGCAGTAGCAGTACAACATCATAATCAGGTGCATTGAATAACAGTCCCCCATAATCCCTGCCTTAATTGCTATATATTCCTTGAGGTCCCCCAAAACCACTTATAATCGAAGAGGGGATCAATCTTTTCGTGCCCGAGGAGCTGGGCGATTGGATGCGGAGCAGGAAGCTGTGGCCTTGGCGTGGATCTTGTGTCGGGGCAACGAAAAATGGCGGTCCCCTTTCTGGGAGTCCCTGTAATGGTGTTTGTTGCGCTATTTGGGAACGCACTCCTGAAAACCCCAAATTTTGGAAGTGCAGAATATTGAGGAGACTGTTGAGACTCGGCTGTCTTGTGGTTTATTATCAAACCTAAATCAGATACAGCTCCGAAAAAAGCTTAGGACATAGGGGCGTCATCAGGAAAACAACCTTACTCCTACTGGGTTCCACAGCATCCCGATTGCAAGAGCTCGGCTCAGTTGCCCGAGACAGGAAGAGCAGGTCAAAGGATCCAGGATTACTGGGCTGCTGTTCAGGAACCTTTTTAAGTTACCATAAAAAAGACATGTAGTGAATAATGGGGCTCCTCATTATGCCTATTGAATTCAAGGAAAAGAGCGAATGGTCTGGATGGTCGAAATGGAGGAATGGGCACATAGGGTTTTCAGGCAGGCATAAACGGCCTTGGGGCCTCAAGATTTCAGGGTTTGCGTTTTTTCGCTGGGATGATAGCATTCATGGGTTGCAGGTGCTGATTGGAGTTGAGGGTTCGACAAGGATTCACTAAGCCTTCAAATCTCCGGCTGAAGGATTCTGCGTGCGCGGTTGATGCAAGAAATGTGAAGGGCATCTGTTGGCTTCTGCAGTATACGGGAAGAATCTCTGCAGCATTCTGCAGGGGTGCTCTGCTCGGTAGGCAATACGCGAGCCCCATTGGTTAAGTAGAGAAAGCCTGGCGCCCTTCAGACTTCACCACGGATTCAGGTTCAAGGTTTGGAGGGGTTGCAGCTAGCACTTGAGGGCTTCAGGCGTTGGGGTGGCAGTGGTCGTGTACTACATGTCAAATTTGAAGCTTCACCCGTCTTTGGCTCGGGCCAGACTTGACAATCGACAGCGCTGAGAGTGTGCTCTTTTTCAGCAGAGTGATAACAAGGGATTCCTACTTTGGGAGCGTAACAGGAAGAACTGAACACAGTACGGTGGATACTAAAAATCCTGCATGACCTTAAATACCCTAAACCTTGGGAATAACGGTACTGTAGGATTTTTAGTATCCACTGTAGGACAGTAAAACAAAACAGCTTAGGTTTCGGAACATCAACGTAAACCTCATGATTTCAGCAGACTTTGGAAATCATTCTTCTCATTCTGGGGCCTGATCCCTTACCCTGAGGAAGAAAACCGACTTAGGCTTTCCAGAAAGCAGCTTGCCCCCAGCATACCATGGCCATGAATCTTTAAAAGAGGGCCCCCAAAAAAGACCAATTGTTGGATACCCCGAACCCAGGCGTACCAATACTGTCATCCTTGTTTGTTATGATGACCTCAAAGAAGCACCCCTGTTTTTTGGGAAGCCCCAAGCCCTGCTCCTTAAACCCTATGTAGCGATGTATACCCCCTCATGGCCTCTATTCCTCCAAAAAGGGGCACAAAACCATTTGAGTCATAGTCTAAACTCCTAGTATCCCCCTTACTAACGCCTGTAGTAGCCCCTATATAATCCCCTATATAACCCCCGTCAAGGAGTGTAGGCCATAGCTCAGTTCATTAGCAATCTGACGTGCAAGCTGGCGACTGCTTGTAATGGCCGTATACCACTGCAGGCCCACCTGCAAGTAACGATGGTGAATGGATCCCTTTAAGGAGGTTATTTAGGGTTCCTTTAAGGGGGTTTATTTAGGGGTGGTTTGGGGATATTACCCCAATAACGGAGAATCAAATGGAAAAGAAACTGGAACATGAAATGGAAACGACTATTCAGGGTTTAGAACTTAGGGGAATTCCCAAAAATGTGCTATGTACAGGAGCATGGGGTCCTTACTGAGGATTACAGCTGTTCTTAAAAATCACAACCAAGGTCCCTTCAACGCCTCTGGGTTCAAAGTCTAAGGGGGTATAGAGGGCTCCCTTAAGAAATATACATAGGTGTGCCCGAAGGCTCCTTCAAAAAAGGGTCTCTTAGGTCATGTAGAGCTGGATAGACGGATACACAAACAGGGGATCAACCTGTGCGAGGGTCCCATATACAAATGGGGGAGATGTGTTTAGGTTGCTTGAGACGGGCCTGTAAGGATGTATAAATACAGAAGGTTCCCTTGGGTCCCTTGAAGGTGGTCTATAGCCATACATAGGGCTGAGGGCTTGGGGTTTAGAGGTTCTCAAGTGCAGAGCCCCTAATTAGGGACCCCAAAGATGCACAAGGATTTCTAAGAGACTTTGGGTCCTTGTAAGGGATCAGGTTTGGGATTGTTTCAGAAATATCCGCAGTTACGCATGTCATCTTCGCAGGCCGACAACTCTATATGCAGATCCAGAAAGTGAGAGATCTGCCGTCGACCTACCTCCTTTCTGCACTATGCCAAGCACCTAAAACTGGTTCAGGGCTTCGGATTCATAGCTTGATCTGGGATTTGGGAGCTGACCCTGAGCTGAATGTCAGAAATGCCGGATGGATGAGAGCTGCCAGCTTCCGCAGGACGCTGCATCACCCTCAGCTGCTGAAACCCATTACAATCGCCTTCTCTTTAGTGTCAGAACCGCGCGAAGGCCTTGGGTATGGCCTTTCCGGCAACCAGTGAACACCTAAATACTAATCTCTGAACCCTGAACCCTGAACCCTTTGAAACCCCATTCGTGAAGCCTCCGTGAAAGCAAAATTGGATAATCGGATAAGCCTGTTCCAATGTGCAATTGTTAATTATCTATACACCTCAACAACACCTGACTCCCGAGACCCTTGACGAACCCGAAAAATTCAGACATACCCTAAAAGGAGCCTTCAAAGAAATGTGGACATGCATAATCTCAATCCACTTCTCATAAAGATCACTACTCTCAACAACCCGCAAGCCTCCGCAAGAAACCGGAACAATCCACAACCCTCCCCGATGATCTTCAGCACAAAACACCAGAAGCACAACCTGGACCTCAAAAACCTAAACGCTCCGAAGAGAAACCCTGCAGGTGCGGTCCGAGTCGCCAAGAGCGCCCTTGGCAGGCACTTCGCTGAACTGCAGCTGCTCCCATCGAAACCTCCCAGTTAGTTGGTGATCACGTAGAGTGTTCCAGAGAATCTATAGCAAACACTTCATATTTGCTTAATCAATGTTTGAAATACAGAGATTACATTGGAATGAAACATGCTTCCATGGACTCTTTTGGGCTTACAAGTTTTTGCAAACTCGCAGTTTAGATTCTAGAGTCAAGGTTTGTGCCTTGCACGGGTTGGAGAGGCTTTTCACTCAACAGTGGGGGACAGGTGTGCCGGGGGGAAGAGGGGGAGATTTTGACTGAGGGAGGCGCCTGCAATCTTAGAACTCAGGTGGGCAAGGGCAGAGCGAGGCATGAATCCAGTCTGAAGAAGGTTCACTGCTGGACTTGGGCTCTATTCTGAAGGCTTTGGTATCAAAGTCTACTCCTGGGGATCGAACAGGTCAAGGTTCGGGTCTAGAAAGTCTGGTACTCTAGATCAAATATCTAGATTGTGCCACTGCCCGGTTAGCCCTCCCAAGAACCTGACATGATCCACCAGCCGTGCCCCGGAACAAATTCTACAATGTCCAGGGGTGAACTCTTTTAGGGGGCGGACAAACATCTGCCTGTTGAGGAACGTGTAGTAGGAGAAGCCCATAAACACTGCCTTGGAGATTGCAGAAGGCAGAGCTGTCAGGAGCGGCAAATGATGATCGCTCAAGATGACTATCAAAAACAAGCCAAAAGGTTTCTGCATCTACTGGTCAGAATGAGCTTGTAAGTTACATCATGTCCCCAAGATCAAAAGCCTAAGCCTTCCTCAACAGGCGCGTTGGAACAGCAATTTTTCCATGCTGGCCTTCATGAAGAGTGAGATTCCTTTAGAGGCCCAAAACACGGCGCCGACTTGAGATGATATTAATTACTAATACCTCAGTATATGAGGATGCAAGAGGTGCCATGCTTGTCGACAACTACGGACGCCTGTGACTGAAGACCACACCCTCTGATTAATCCTAGTTCGAGGTCCAGTGTAGATAGACCTGCACCTTCCAACCCATATCATAAGGGGCCCCAAGTATGCTATCTCAGTCTACAAGCGGATGCATAAACTTCTAGTGACAAGGTAGGCTAGAAGCAGGCTGGACCTACGAATGCCTGCTTACTTGGGCCAACACACCCCAAATTAAGCCGAAGCTTGTGAGTCCTCAAGCTAGGGGTCCTCATTGCAGCAACGCCAGCTTCGGGCGTAGGGTTGAAGAAGACTCGATATAAAGCACGCTCCAGCGAAACCTTCTAAACATCTGCAGACACTCAGCCTATAGGAGTCGAACACCTGGCAATGTCCCAAGAGATTACGTTGCAAACTTTCGCTGCGACACAATAGCCCCCAACGGCCGATCCATGAAATCTCCTAGAAAAGGCAAAACAAAGAAGGCAGTCCAAAGAAGTAGAAATAGGATTTTATGTACTTCCATGGTACACTATACTACGCTACGTAACCTAACAGAAGCAAACCATCTGAGCAGCTGTTCAAGCTCCCTATTCTACACTTGCCTAAGCCCTCAACTCTGTGCCCTGAACCCCAGCAAAGGGTCGCTGGAGGCGCAGATCATGCCGGGCCAGGGAGTTGCCGCCCTCTGCAATAGCACGGCTGTCATCAGCGCGATATACCTGAATTGCAAGTGCCAATCTGGGAATCTGTGAAAATCCGTTTGATGGACAAATCCCTGCATGATCCCATGTGTAGCATAGCACCATGAATCCTACGGTGCGTGTATGCATGTATGAATATATGTTCATCTTGGGACGACATGCGGACTCAATGGATTATGGGGTCTACATTAAGGACTGCATAGGGATTACGGTGAGCAAAACTCATACGACAGAGATTGCAGCGGCGATTCTTACGACTACCACTCCTCCACTTCTGGCACGGTGATTCCGTTCACAGATTCCTGACGACAGTTGTGAAGCTAGAGACTGCGCGCGAATTAATGAACGGACCAGCCATGGGCTTACAGGCCTTTTCTTTATGTACAGATTGGAAGCTTTGGAAGGCT
The DNA here is from genome assembly GCA_905231905.1 of Symbiodinium pilosum. Lineage (NCBI taxonomy): Eukaryota > Dinophyceae > Suessiales > Symbiodiniaceae > Symbiodinium > Symbiodinium pilosum. The sequence continues at coordinate 41,615 of CAJNIZ010043748.1, forward strand.
GCAAATGGTTCTCTATTTGGCTGCATGGTCTATGCGCAGAGTATCCATAAAAGAGTGGATACGAACAGACTGCAGTCGCAAGTCTACGAGCGCGCGGAACCTCAACAGAGCAAGACAATAGACCAGAGTTTCCCTGATCAACTCTGCAGAATCCCTAGGTGGATCCCCCTAATCCCCTAACATTCTCATCAGACTAAGGGTACGGTACCCCTCTCGGAATACAATCAATGTCTTTTACAGCCACCAAACGAAACCTGCATCCGCTCATGATCTTCCGAGCCACAGGAAGGTGCCTTGCTGAGCGTGGTTGAGCTGCCGCTGCCTCGGCGCTTGCCCTCCATCTTTGAACTATAGCAAGTAGCATGAGGGACTGTCAGAAAAGGAGAATCTCGCTTCAGAGCCTGAGAGTGCATAAGGGGATCCCGGTTGTTCAATTTTCCGAAACACATAATCTGTCATTACGCAAATTTAGCTAATATTCACAGCGTCTGTCAAAGGGTCGTAGGACACCACCTCGCCACAAGCGAGAGCGAGTCTTTCAGTACTCCTCGCCCGACGCCCAGGTTTACTGCACCCTCGTACAAACCACGGGCTGAGGAAAAGATCTCATCAAAAAAAGTTGGGGGGTTACTGGAGGATAGTAACTGGACCAGTGCACTGCAGAATACCAAAGCCAATCTACAAAGCTGCACGCACCTTGCAGACGCAGCTGAATCCTAACAACCTGGGGCTGCTGCCAGAAAAGGCCTCCCAAGTCCGGCTTCAAGGTCTCTGCGTAGACAAACCTCAGCTTCGCCACTCAGGCACCTACAGTACAGTACCATTTAAGGTTGGAAGCCTGGTCCCCTATGCAAAGTTGAGACCTAGGAAGCAAGTGGGGGCCCTGCTGAGGGCCCAAGGTTAGGACCTGAGACAGCCAACAAACAAAAAGGCGTCCACCGTTAAGCTGAAGACATCCTGGCATCTGCGGCCAAGTGACAGGTAGGTGTAGACCATGCGCGCTACTGCAAAGCTCAGCGAGGCCAGCATCGTGATCAGAGGGGACAAGGTACCTGCCGTCTTTGAACATGTCCGGCAAATGCTACAAAGACGCCCTTCTGCCGCAGACCCAACTGCCTCACGTTGTAAAGCTCCAGATCTGCCGCCGAGGGGCTGAAAATCAGGGCCAAGACGTACAAGAGCGTCATGCGCGCGCTTCGCGAGCCCATGCCCTGATACTCCTTCCATTGAGACGTGAGACTTGGAGAGTGCTTGGGGTTTAAATTTGTCTGCGCTGAGGCTCAAGTGTTGAGGGTTCTAAGGGCTTGCAGAAGAAGATCCATTCTTGTCATCGCTCGCGATTTTGATCAAAACGCTCGATGTCTTTTGCGTTGTAAATTGAGGGCTCTGCTCATGTTGGCTAGGAATCTGTTCCTAGCAGTCATACACACTGCGGCTTCCACAGCTTTTCAGATGCTCTGGATGAAGGAAAATATTGCGCCACCTTGCATACCCTATACCCCACTAATTACAAAAAAATGGTAGCTCTAAGTCGTGCCAGATTTCCTCCATCCTCTGTAGATCCTAGTCTGGCAAGCTCTAGGCGACGGACCATCTTCCGGAATCAAGAGCGAAGCAATTCGGCATCCCAACTCCCAAGCAACATCATAAACCTGATTGAAAGTGCAGGTGGTGGTCACAGGAATGAGGCCCTGAGATAACCCATGAATCTTGCATACACCAAAAAAAGAAGGAAATCCCAAAAATGGGAAAACAAAGCACTCCTTATACATCTACTATATCAGCCAAAATCACGGAACCTGGGCTTTCCGTGTATCAAAAGCTGGTTTGATCCCGGCACCTGATCCTCAGGCTCTGCACGCTGAAGAGCGCTCAAGTCCTGCAACAGGCTAAACCGACCAGAATCCTGGGAAAGTTAGGGTCTGCGGGAAGGAGGGCAGGCTTGGGCGGGGCGCCAAGTGGACTTAGACCCATTGTAGGATGGCGCCAACAAAAGATGGTGCGGACTGTCTGGAACAAAAATACAGACCGATCGATGGGGACTGAACTCCAGAAAATTCTACGCTGTTGCAGTATCAGACAGCAGATAGCATAAGGTGCAAAAACTAGAAAAACCATCAAATATCAGCATTCCTCACAACACTGGGCTGACAGTACCGGCAGTCAGCAGCTTTGTGGAGTCAAAAAAGCTCTCCTCGCTGAAGGACCTCGCAAGGTTGAAAACCCGCAACAGATCCAGCGCTGCAACAGAAAGGGGCTACTTCAATTGTGGCATTATAATAGCCTTGATGAGGATGAGGGGTTCGAGGCGGTGGCCAAACTTGTGGGGTCGTGTATCAGGCACAGCTAAGCATCAACGAGCAGCGTCCGCCGATGTTCTAGAATAAGACCAAAAAACACTGTCGGGTTCAAGCTGAGCAACGGGTAGCTCAGCAAATAACAGTAAATGTATCTGCTGCTGGACGTCTGTAGTATGGTCAAATTATATTAGGAGAAAGGTGCGTGCTTCCGAGCTGTGTCGGAATTGGGACTGCATCACTACACCTCGGGCTAAGCAATAAGCCGGAAGACTCCCAGGCTTTCTTCTCCCGCCCCGAGGGGCAACTGCACGTTCCCATCATTAACATGTAGGATGTCAGAAGTACACAAGTCCACTATCCAACTTGGGGTGGCTGATTTTGCACCATCTGTATTGCCTAACCAACTCAATCAGACCCACACACATTTGCCTTCAAATCTAGAATCCACTCAGGCGCTCCTCAAGGCTCAGAAAAGGCAGCTACCAAAGCCGAGAGGCCGGTAAAACATGAACTTGATCAGCACGAAGCCGCGGAGGAGCGCGAAAAAGTGAACGCTTCCTTGCCTCAGGTTTAGGACTAAGGTGTCTCCTCCGTTGTTGTCTCTTTATTGTGGGGACGATACAAACATTACGTTAGGGTGAATACAAGGACGCTATAGGGTGCATGCGTTTTGTCTATCATTGCTGTTGTTGATTGACTACTTACGATCGCTCTCTTGATTGAAGCAAGTACTCTGCCTTCTGTTATTGTGCTTTATCATATTTCTAGACGTGACTTTTGTCGGAGCTTCTCACAGACTGGGTATTACCATTTGAGACATCCTAGTATCCCCCTTAATGACCCCTATAGAAGTCGCCTGTGTAATCCCTTACATAACCCCCTCTAAGGAGTATTGACTATAGCTCATTAGGGTCTAGTCCAAGGTACTTGGGCCTATAGGAGCGGACCCTGACTGCTTTAGGAGGAACTTTGCTTTTTTCCAGATTCTGCGACCCAACTTCTTCCACTGCCGCCTACACCCTCAACTCTACAAACGGCCCTTATCCAAAGCCCTGAGCCCCAGGCAAGACCACGTAGTTCATGAAAAAGTGAGTGCAGGTGGGGAAGGTCTGTGCCAGAACGCTCAGGATCTCCTCAGCTGCTGGGTTCTGAGACCAGGCATGCACCTTGCGAATTTTTGTCTTAAGGCAACCTTTGTTTCGCAGGATTGGTTCGGAACGTTTAGCTTTTTTCGTTCTCCAATGCGCCATGTTTTTTATTCTACTGAAATTCTGATTATGTAAAAAACTTTCCGCGAAACCCTTCCGCGAAACCCTTCCGCGAACCCTTCCGCGTGCTTCCGCGGCCCGGAGTCCTCATTGTTTAACATCCTGTAAAATGTCCTTTCCACGAACCTTCCGCAAACCTTTCTGCTTTCGGGAAGGATCTTTTACTCATGGAATACTTAAGGATGAGGATGTCAGAACTTCCGTCGTCCTCTTGAGTCATCGAGGCAACCAGCTACTGGCATGTTCTGCTTGCAATCTTCAGAAGTTCCAACGCTTCAAATGGCCCACGCGGTTGAAAATTGCACTCTGCCTTCCCCGAACCTTGCGCAAACCTTCCGCGAAATTCTTGTCCAATGTTCTAAAAGGCCGACCTGCATGATGTGTCTTGCTGGTAATGCCACAGTTCCGCTCCCTGACGTACTTCTCTCATAACAGACCCTTAATGTTGAGAATCTCTCAACCCTACAACCACCATATTCGAAGTCTTCTGAGCCATTTGATCTTATGGATTAGTTCGTATTTGTTTTTGCGCGTGAACCTTCCGCGACCCTTTCGGGAAGCCATCCCCTTCCACGAACCTTCCGCAGCCAGAGTCCAGCGCAGATTTTTGGGATTGATCTCATGTGTCGCCCACACAGCATCGGAAGACTAGCGGAAAAACAAACGCTGCTCAGATATTAACTGAAAGCTGCTAGACCCACGATGTAAAGCTGTTGACGCCAACTTGTGATCCTGTTTGCAGGGAACCCCGTGTAGGTGCTAAGAAGTCATACCCAGCAGCCTTGGGTGCTATAAACTACGCAACAGCAATGGTTTTCTATGTATCTTTGCCAAAGAAGCTCTTTACAAATACGGCTTGTTTTGCCATCAGTGTACTCTGTATCTGTAGTCTACCATGTCCAAATCCACCCCCCCCATCCAGAATGCCTGCTCGCTTCATGTAAGCCAGCCACTGTCACTCATAGGCTTCAACTGATGCCGGGGAACGGTCGGGTTCTGCACCAGGTAATTCCTGGGTGACAGTTGGAAGAGCCTTTACCATGATGTCTATTCCTTTTAGGTTGTCAACAAAGGGGTTCCTTGGAGGATTGTCAAGATTGCATGTCTGAGCAGAGGTTTTCTGTCCCGGGCTTCGGTGTCCTGGGCACGTGCAAAAGCAATGGCAAAACATGCTTTGGCCACGATCCAGGTTCAGGGTACTCGACAGGGAAGAGCCCACAGAGGTCACAAAGAACACGAGCAGGAGGAGGAACATGTAGTACCACTGTTGCGTCCTGAACCTGAGCTCAACTCTTAAAGTTGAAGTGCAGCTTCCCTACACTAATGCACCAGCAGGCATGCGTTCAAGGGGTTCAGAGTTCAGAGTTTAATTAGGCCTTAGAGAAAATGTTAGGTGGTTAACGCGTTTTGGAGTTCCAGGTACACAAGAAAACACACAAAAACCAAAGACCAAAAGCCTGCAGCTGCCGATTCCTACTAGCTGGAAACACTATGAAACAACTCTTACATCTTTCTCAGCCGTTGCAAGAGACGCGACGCGCAAGGTGTTCATGAAATCCTGTACCCTTATTCGCTCAATGGCCTATTCCTGCCAAGCAGCTGCAACCAGCCCCGAGCCTCGAGATTGCAAGAGGTTTAGGCTCGAGCAGTTGAGGCCCTCCCTTGGAGGCTTGGAAAGTTTGACATGTTGCTTAGATGCCAAGGATGTGGTGGGGTCTAGAGCAACGGGTGTGCTTGGGTGCTGCAGTCGCAGGAACGCTGGTTTTCTAGGGGCTCCAAAGTGGCCGCGGAAGGCCTTCCCGGCCCGAGGTCTTAGCTGAGACCCCTGAACCACACCTGCCCAAGCTTCACGGCCAACTGTCTATTCCAAAACTTGATTTCAGCCACCTAACTGATCATCATGCGAATGTCTACATCCAAAGCCCTCTTCTCCACTCCTGAAGCTGAGCCCCCACGCCTCAACCTACAGCCAAGGCTCAAAATCAGCGAGAGTGGAGAAATGGCACGCTTAGGCCTGAATCCCACCCCGGACCCCAGATCTACAACGCCCACTCCTAAACCCTAAACCCCAAGCAATACAATCCTAGATCGAAGACCCAAACTTAGGCTTGAAATGACACACCCTCAACCTTCAGCCTGACTACACCCAGAATCCCGAACCCTAAACTCTTAATCCCATAACCCCCTAAAGCCTAAACTTCAAGTCCCAAATCCTCAAAGCTTCAAAACCCTAAAATCATGAAGCCCAGGGCCTTGAGGATGAAGAAGGTGCCCAAAATTAGGGCCAGGAAGGCCGGAACGAAGCTCATGACCAGATTCCTGTGCTGAAGTAAGGATTTAGGGTTTAGGATTGCTTAAGGATTTAGGGTTTTGGATGGTTTTGGTTTACAATCTAGGAATTAGGGGTTGCTCGTTTAGGGGCTTAGGGAAAAGGATTTAGGAGTCTGATTCCTGCTCTAAACTGATTGGGCTCACTCTGCCAAATTCATCACTAGGGCTCCCCTGGTGCGCCTACAACCCTTCTTGAGAAGCAAATTGCATCTCAACAGTAGTTTCCATGTTCTTTTCATTATCCCCGTATAACCCTATATTACCCCATACTTTAACCGATATTCCCCTATATAACCTTACCGCATCTTTGCAAGCGTGGATCAGAGCGAACGGCCCCAGAAGCCCGTTCCAAAAGATGGGCACGGCCTGAGGACTCGCACTCATCATGCTGTAGGGAGCTAGCTTTCTTCAATAAACTATAGTAGTTTCCATTTTCTTTCCAGCATCACAAATATAATCCCTATATAACCCAATTAAATCCCTATATAACCCTCTCTCATCCCCCCAACATACTGGAGTCGTTGGGGCTGCTCGAGAGGATCGCGCTGGGATGCAATTCACTTGAGCTTTAGATTCGGAGCTTATGGTCACCTTGTTCTCCCGTAAGGCTGCGGGCTTCTCTGAGGTGCTGCCGAAGAAAGACATGGTCTGTGCCAACCCCCGGCATGCTACTTTAACTGCATACAACTGTAGCTACCCGCATTGCATCGTTGAGGGATGTTGTCAGCAGGGCAGCTGACAACAAGCCTGGATGCTGGGTGAAGAACAACAATTGAAACCCCCAAGTTGTTTCCTGCAATGTGGCACTCCAGTACCAAGACCATCGCCAGCCCTTGCGCGAATGAAATAATTACGAACTTCCACAGGACACCGGACAAGAGCTACTACTGTGGCATCTCCAAACACGACCCTACATAGACCCTTCAGCTGGCTTTTTCAAAACCAAGGGGAGCTTCTCAAAATAAACCCAGCTTAATGCCCCAAACAGCCAACAGTAGCTAACCCCCATATATTTCTGGGATTCCGAAGGCACGTTTCGAGAAAAACCCAACTGAATCAGGGAGAATTGGGAACTGGGTGTGCAGACATCAATCCTCACTTCACCCGAATGAAAACCTAGTCAGGTGTCGAGCGGAAAGCAGCGCTGCTGTGAGTTCTGCTATTCTTGCCGTCTCCATTACAAAAAACAAAACATCAATGTACACATGCTTGCGTAGCTTGCACATCTTAGTCCTCATCAAAAAAACTCCTGATGTTACATGAGCATTGCGTCCTTCTTATGGGCTTCCCCCTGATCCGAGATGCTGGATTGTTGTCCATGAAGGTTGCGAGGTTTGCGTCTCGTGCCCTGCGTGCAGGTAGCTAACGAAAAGTGATTCAGCAACAAGCGAAAGCAGCAACCTGTTTACGGCGGCCTGTTTGCAGGGTTCCTCTCATTTGCTTGCATGGACAAACGGGCCACAGATCCAAAGCCCAACAATTTCACGTGTGTAGTGACCGTAGCGAACGCAGAAAGACAAAATCTATCGCAACCGGTTGAGCGACATCCAAGCCAGTGTGTGTCAACATCATCGGGGGATTTCTCATAGGTTGGGGTCCCGCAACATGCCCCCAAAAACATATAAGCTAGAGTGCAAACCCTATAATACTCCCCCTATATGATCCCCTATGTAACCCCCCCTTTTTAAGGAGTTTAAATTATATATAGGAGCTGCTACAACTGTGTGGATGCGGCTTCTTCACGTATCCGTGTAAGGTGGGTCGAATTGCTTGGGAAGATTTCATGAGGACCTTTCGGCTGAGATAGGCCCCAATCAAACTAGCAACTTTCCTGCCAAACAAACGCAAATGCTTTGTAGGATGTTTCAATCCCCACAACGCACGGGGAAAGGCTTCATTGCAGCCAAGGCTCTCCAAACTCTGCACAGAGCTGAGACCAGCAATAACCACAACCTCGATTTTGCGGAGCTTGGCCTGCCTCGATAATCAAGCCTTCCCGAGATTGAGATGAACGTGATGACATGGTAGCGTTATGGAGAAGGTCTTTCGACACGAAGGCGACGGTACTAAAGTGTGGAAAGGAACCCAACGAAAAAGATACGGCCACTGTAGGGAGCCCTTTGTGACAGGGGGAAATTTGGCAAACAGCAGCGTTGACAACGTCAAACGAGCTCCCCTCACTGTGATAGCGATCAGGAATTGCTCCTCAATGGGGTCTCTTTCACTTTCGTAAGCCATCAAAAAGCTCACTAACTTCTGCAGAAAACTCAAACAAATCGATTCGAACACAAGAAATCTGCAAGACCTCACGTCATGTCAGACCTGCAACACCCTCTGAATCCTCAACAAACCCAGAATGCCCAACATAAGCCTGCTCCGAATCCGAGGATGAGCGCATCTCAATTTGCTCGTGCCCCAAGAGGAGCCACATAGCACAGACTAGCTTTGGGGAGCCAAATCCTAGGCCCAAGACTGAAACCCAAAACCCCTCACTCCCCCCTTACAAGAGACCTAGCCTGAACCAGGAACCCTCAACCCTATCGGGGGTCGGTTGGGAATAAGGGAATATAATCCCCATACAACCCCTACATAATATATGTTCCCATATTCCCTACTAAAACTACCAGTGAGGAACCCTCAACCCCTAAACTCCAAACCTTCAACTCCTCAGCCGCCGGCCAGGGGGACGAGCACCACAAAGGCCAGCAGCAGAATGAAAATGCCCAGTACATCCCAAAGCCACTGCCTTGGGTTTGAGGTTTTGGGGCTATTGAAGGTTTAGGGGCCATCAAGTCTACAGGCCAAAAAAGCTGAAGGATGAAGGTAGGAGATGTTGTGCTACTGGTCCTTCTTCCTGTGTCTTGCAGTAGGGCTCACTAATGCTCGAACTTTCTGGCTTCTGCTGGTTAAGAGCTCCAGGTGCTTCATGGTGCTTAGGGTAAATACACGTTCCTGGTTGCGGCCCGTGCTTGGAAAGCACTTTTTGGGTTGGGTTAGGCCAGCGCTGGGGGGGAGTCTCTATCCTCACAAAACATCCCAGTGCCCTCAGCTCAGGGTTTGATTGCAGGGTCTCGGCTTAACTACTTGGGGCAAGGGGGCGGGCTTAGGATCTGTGATTCGTCCTTGAATAATTTTTGTTGCATAATACCAAAACCAACATGATGATAAGGCGGAAGAAAAGCGGGAGACAATGGTGATGACTATGATGTCAGCAATCGCCGTAATGCGCTTCAAAGAGAATTCAGGAGAATGCATTGATGCGAATCAAATGCAGCAGAGGAAGGAGTAGGAGGAGAGAGTCGGTAGCCGTGGTAGCACTGGAAGTGGTAGTAGCCGCAGTCGTGCCAGCAGTGGCAGAAGCAACAGCTGGTAGCAGCACTAGAGCCATAAACCGGGGCATTGAGGCCGAAGTTTACTGCGTGAGCCCAAGAGCCCTATATTTTGGAAGTTTCCCTAGTACGGGACCCTAATCTCCAGCCTAGAATACGATTGTTCTTATTACAGGGACCTCAAAATGATACTCCCAATTTTAGGACCCCGTATGTCCTAGACCACCAAGGAACATCCTTGGTGAGGCCAGCAGATCCCTCCAAATAACATCGTCGGGGTCTGGAGGAAGCTCTGCCTTGAAAGCCACAGAAAAGAAACACAGGGGCAGCACAGCATTTGGGCCATGTAAAGTTTAAGCTTTGGGTTCCGCGTTTGGGGGCATTGGGGCCCAGAGCTGGGGGTTTGGGGAGGTTCTCAAAATTTTGGGCAAGCTTGGAAGATCCTTATGGTAATGGCTACATTCCTGTGGCGGGTGGGGCAAGCTGTAATCTTCAGAGGCTCCAACGTAAAGCCATGACTGCCAGTGACAATACACCACAATACCTGCACCCGCATAAAGCACATGAGCCTGGCTCTTAAGTCATGTATTCCGCTTGTGAGTTTCTTGAAACAAAGGTGATACAACGGCCCATACTGGTTAGCAGGCAGCTATGCCCAAGCTTTTTTAAGGGACTGTCCAAGTGATGCCGTGGAGAAGATATCCGGTAGCACAACTTTATCATGTCGATCATATTTCCGGTACTGAATGCAGTGCCCTTCGCTGCATGCTTGAGAAGACCCTGCAGCCTAGCTCCATGCACAACAAGACCATTAATTCAAGAGCTTCCCATGAGGAGAACCAGGACCCCGATATTACAAATTCGAGAACATGTTTCTACGCAAGGACGCTTACTATGATTTCGAGAAGTCACAGGGTTTCTGTAGGTACATCATTAGCCAAAGGATTTATGCCGTAGTTGGTCCTCCAAGTTTGGTCCAGAGGGTGTCCAAACCTTGCCAGAATCCGAATTGATCGCTTCCTGCAAACCTTGACTGTCGGAAGTTGTGTTGGAAACCTCCGATACCCACACACGCACACACTTGCAAACCTTACTAGTGCTTAAGGGAGAGTTGGGGAGTGGATCCCTATACCAATCCCTAAATAGTCCCAATACATACCCCTGTAATGGTACCTCCATCCATATAATCCTCATATATATATATATATACATATCCGCCGACCCCGGCTGGACCGGGCGAGCGCACAGTGAAGCCTGGTCCTGCTCCCAGCCGTTCCCTTCTTTTGTTCGTTTGAGCCAAACTGCCGGGGTTTATGCGGACTTCCGGCAACGTCCCAGCCCCCCTAACCCACCCCAGGCCCCACCCTCGCCCCAGCCCCCTTAACCCCCCCAGGACCCAGCCCCCCCCCTTGTCCCAAAGAATTGCTTTCTTGCCAATTCAGAACTGTCTGGGCGTTGCCGCCCCCCCCTCTTCCCCCCCCCGCGAAACCCCCAACTCCCCGCCTGTGACCCTGCCCTCATCCCCCCCCCCTGACTCTTGCCCCCAAAAATCAAAATAATTGCTTTCTTACTGTGCGAACTGTCCCCAGCACTTTCTGACTTGCCCTTGCCCTCCCACCTGACCCTCGCCCCTGCCCCCTACAGCCCCCAGCCCCCGCCCCTCCCCTCTTCCTTTCCGCGACCCCCTGGCCCCGGCCCCCCTCGTTGCCCCTGCCAGAAATCAAAACAAGTCATTTCCGACTGATTGAGAAATGTTCGGGCTGACTTTCGCCCCAGCCCTCCTATTCCCCAGGCCCCAACCCCCCCTCCTTCCCCCCCGCCGAAAAATCGACCTTGTGGCTTCTACGTCGAGGCTTGCCATGAGTGGCATTCGCAAGGTACGCCATCCGGTCGTACGTGCCTGATGCGGATTCGTCCTGACGCGAGTCGACTGTGCACGATAGTGCCACATTTGGGACAGGCGTGCTTGCACGTGGCCAGACGTTCCGCATCCCGCCACGCGCTTGTGGTGCACGGGTGTCCGTCCGGGTGAGAGAAGCCGGCCGCGACAGCTGTGCCCAACTCACATCCCCTCAGCTAGCCGCTGCTCTGTCAGTCCAACATGATGCTTGAATCGCCAATGCTTCGCGCGCCGCAGCGCCACTTTCAGAGCAGCGGCCGTGTCATGCCGCCGCGTGCGCCGAGCCCGCGCGCGCGCAACATTGCGCAGTAAATTCTACTGCTTGGACATTACAGGGTTGTGGCTGAAAATCCCATCTGTGGATCTTGCCAGATTACAGTGGCTGCTGAGTGCTTCGAGTACTCTTGCGCGCTTGTGCCGTGTTGAAAGGTCGAGACCGGTACAAACCTCCCTCTAGACTGCCCCTCACTGTACCCTCTGGAGCCCTGGTTCGCACTCTTGCGCGAGCTGACACACATCACTGCTCGCCCAGTCCCCACATGTGCTGCCGCGGCCCCGAGCCCCCTGCTGCCGGGGTCGGCGGCAGCGGCGTCAGCCCTTAATAATTGTATTCCATTTTGAATCAATATATATCATTATTTATAATATTGCCTATTATTCTATATAGAAATATTTCTAATCTCTCATATACCTGAAGAGAAATTTGATCCGATTCCGGATCTCGGATTTCCAAATCGAGGAAGATTTTCTAGTTTCTGTAACTGCTCGTGCGCTCCAGGCAGGCCATGATAGCCTGAAGGCCTCAAGCAATATGAGGGAAATAGGAAAATCAAGAATAGAAATAATAATAATGATCACGAATAATATCAAGATTCGATGGCGTGGACTACTAATTTTCTCGTTCCTTGCGGCACCCTGGTAAATCCCAAAAGTGAGAGCCTCAGCTGCAGCCAGGCGACTTTCTTGCAAGACCCTCGTAAAAATCTGCAGCCGCTCTTGGCAAACAGCTTTGAGCAACGGTGGACAACTGACCTCCCTTCACGAGGATGGGGATGATGCAAACACTGATTGTGGCAGAATGTCAGCCGTTTCATGAAAATGTGGCACATTCGGGGTCATGTACTGTGGTTGAACAAACACCATCGTGATGCCCTTCATCGGATTACTTGGTGCTGCTTCTGGAGCCACTGTGCACCAACAGCAAGAACTGCTCAGTCTGGACCTCCTGACGATATGATTGGCAAGGCACTATACCCATCTTATGAGCTTTTTGCATTGTTAGGGGAACCATCTCCATATATGCAACAGTTGTCTCAACAGGGCGTAAACGAGTGCAACTGTGCGGCCTGGAGTTTGTTGACAACTTGTCCAAATGCTCAGAGATGACGGTGCGAAGCCGCTGCCAAGGACCAGATAGGTAGTTGGTCTCATGGCAGAAAAAGAAAAGCCTTTGGAGGACAGCGCAAGCTGCAGAAAGAGTCGGCGTCAGACATAGAACTTCCACATGGCGGAACCCCCCCCTCCGTGCTGCATCTGAAACCTCGCGCAAGCATGGAAAGGCGTCCAGACATACGCTGGAGAACGTCAGGCAACAATCCGATCATGCCCTGCAAACCCCCACCCCACAGCGACACGGAGCCCTGCTGCCTCTTCTGGCTTCAGAGTAGCGTGCACGTTGCAGCTCTTCCGGAGCTTTGCAGCTGCAAAGCTCCTCTGCCAGAGTCTCCGAAAAGGCTTGAAGCACAAGACTTCACGTGGGTTGCTTGTGTTGTGCTCTCCGCTCTACCGGGAAAGTGGGAGAACTCGAGAAAAACAACTCCAAATGGGCCTTGACGATTCTGACTGGAAAATCATTCCGCTGACTTTTCACTGTGCCCTGAAGGCCTGTAGATAGAATATGGATTTGGGTATATTATAATAAGATCCCCATATACCCTATATTCTATCTACTTAAGGGGGACTATAATGTCTTCGCAAGTAGCTCACTGAAGTGCCTGAAGCGGCATAGGCTCGAATCGGCGCTGTGGTGCCATGCCCACCCTCATGCAGGACTCATGTAACCTCAGCTGTTGCAAAGCCAAAACCCATGACCTCTTGATGGTCTATGCAATCCTAAGCCTGGCCCATCCACCTTTTTGTCCCACTTTCCAGTTCACATCATGCGCAGCAGAACAAGTAAACGGCATCCAAATGCCAGAATCTGAGGATCCCCCAAGCACGGCTCCTGATTTTCAGGAAGCCAACAGGTGCGCAGGAATTCTCTTTGCTAGCTGGCCTCCTTTGTTCTCGAAGGCTCAGGCACGCAGCGGGGACATGATTCAAACAGAACCATCTGAAACGAAACAGCCCGGGTGGCTGAAGTGTTCCCCTCGCCCAAACATGTTCTCCGGGCGAGATTGAATTCCCTTGGGCCTGCACCGAAACCCCGAAACCATGTCAGACTCAAAGTTTACCTTTTTGAGCTTGCTCAGGCATTGGAACAATCCCAAATGCTGCCTTGTGTTCGGGTTCAGTTGGCCCAATGCATTTACAATCGGCCACCTGGTCCCATCTAGACCTGCAGAAGCTACAGTCAACCTGCCTCACCTAATATCATGCCATGCAGCGACCGCTGATTGTGTTCTCTGACGAAATATTGCAGCTGCCTAGTGCCAGGAAGATGCGGACCCAATTGCCAGCAAAAACGAGTTTGTGGCAACATATATGCCTCGCCCCAATGCTTGGAATCACGCTGCCAGTCAGAGAAGATAAGAACTCAGTTGCCCGCGGCGTACCTCACTCCAAGCGCTTGGAATCAGGCCGCATGCGACATGTGGCACGCTGTGGCCCGGGCAGGCTCATCTTGCCCCGACATCGCGGCCTTGACATTTACCAATCCAGCAAACGAGTCAGCTCATGATGCGCTTCCAGGCCTGCGATTGGTGCCTGTCTGCTCCTCCATGGGCGCTGTTTCAGCCGCGTCTTTTTTCACGGTCCAGACCTTGCGAACACTCGGCCAAGTCTAACCAAAACCACTTGTTGCTTTGGCCGGCCAGGGCCTTGCCGTCTGGACGCGCGTAAAAAGCCTGGGCTCGCGTCTTCACTTCAAAGCTGCAGACAATCTTCCACCCTCGCTGAGGCTGTAACGCCACCACTCTTGCCCTTTCCATTGCCTCCTTTTCCGCCACCCTTGCCGTTCTTGCCGTTCTTGCCATTTTTGCCGGCTGTGCAACCCTTGCCCCCGGTGCCGCCCTTGCCGCTGGCACCCTTTGTGCGCTTGTCGCCCTTCGAGATGACTCCTGGCAGCCATTATCAAGCAAGATCAGGAAGAACAGGCAAGAAGCGCATGCTGATGAAAGAGACTCCTTGGGATCTCCACAGCAATGCATGACACACGCTACAATCCATTGAAAGCTGGGCTTCAGAGCCCTCCCCGTCCTGGTGAGTATGGCCAGGGGCGAGAGGGAGCATGGAGGTGCGGGGCCCACTCTTGGGAGGCCTTAGCAGCCGCAGCTTTGTTTGTGAAATCCATTGCTTTCCTGGTGTCGCCGCAACTTTCCCTGCATTCTAGGCTGGAGTGAGTCTGAAGCTTGCAGAGTAATCCTTCAGTTCATTTTGCACTCTCTACTCTAAAGTCAAGGAGTCATCCATCTAACCCAGATTCCTGTGTCAGCCTGTGCCACACGCAGCTAGAGCATCTTTCAAAAAAACTCGTGATCAAGTACCAGCCAAGGCTTCAAACAACATGTTCAATTTCCTGCAGGCGCCAGGTCCGTTTGGTGTCTCATAGCGTTTCGGGCTTGAACCCTATATCATTGTCGACGCTGCGTCAGTGGCTTCTGCCTTTAAAGCGAAATCTGCTAGCGAACATACCAACTGTACGAGCCAAGGGGCCGCTGGCTTGGCCTCAGCTGGCAACCCATGGGAAGTTTGGCGTTCAAAGCAGTGTTCGGAAGGTTCAGGCTCGTGCCCCATTTTTCAAAAGAGGGGCTTTGAGGTGGTGGGTGCCCGCGGAACAAAGTCAAAACATCCAATGCCGGTAATCATCTTTGGAGGCCAGGATCAAGGGAGCCTGGAATCGGTCATACTGAGCACAAAGCCTTCAGGATGTCTGAAAGCTCAGCTAGCCACGGGATATGTGAGTAGAAATTCCACGCAGCAGCCGCATCAAGAATCGCCGCAGGCTTATTGAACAGTTGAGGTGAGCTTCTTCTGTGGCCATGCTTTAGCGACGAGGAGCCCTCCCCGGCCCCCCCTTCTTTGCCTGCCAGAACCTTTCACGCCAAGATCCGACCAAATCCCTGCCGACCTGAAGTGACTGTCAATATTTAAATTCAGACCACAACCGTGGAACCCTGCCCGTGCCCGCACATTTGCAAACGCCAACCCTCAAACAATCTTACATCTAAGCCATTGGCTACTGATGCCAACTCTTCGCCAGCAACAAAATCCTCCACATGGCTCTCTTAAGATTCTGAAGCTTTCAGCGACAAGGGGCTTTCTTTGGGCTGCCCTTCTGCCCCGGCGAAGTGGGGGCCTCAGCACACATCCATGCCCGCGGCGATCTAATGACTCAAGATACTTAAGCTGATGGTTGCAGGGAATGCATGACTTTGCGAAGGCCTCGTGCGGAATGTAGGACAACGTAGGACATTGAAGGCTCATATGAATAAAACTTTCGTCCGGAATACAAGTATCACGGATCTGTTCAACATGACGCCCGAAAGAAGCACAAAACGCCGTCTTAAGGTGCCCGTGATCCAGTTTTCTACTCACAAGTGTCGCAGATCATGAAAGTGCGAAGTGTTTGACTCTGCAGTGCCCTCTGAGGAACGTCTAGCTGCCAGCTACATAGGCATGCGCTACAACGGCTGGTTTTAGAATGCCATTGTATCCCTGAAATCCCGCGAGCTTAATTTGCTTCTGGCGATGTAGCAGGCGACCTCCACCTCTGGAACTTGGCAACGCTTGCAATATCCAGGTTTGGTCTTGAATTGTTGCTTCCTTGCCCCTTCGATTACAAAACGACGCGACCAACATGGCACGCAAGTCAATCTAATGAATCTAATGAGCCTGTTTGGGACGGTCACTGAACCCAAGAAGCTACAAGCAAGCAGAACGTTGGTGACACCAACATGTCCCGAGCAACAGGCTGTGCACATAGCTCGCCCAGGCTTTTAGCGACAAGGGGCCTTCTTCTGGTTGCCCTTCTTCCCCGGCGAAGTTGGGGCCTTAGCCCGACTGCTACAGTCAAGTCAGACTTGTTTGCAGGGGCTCTGCAGGGTTTTTGTGCGAAGCTTCCACGGCATGTGAAGAGGTATCTGCCGTGATCTAAAAGGATTTCACCGAAACTAGCTATTACATCACGGGGCCTCCTTTTTAAAGTCAAATGGCATGCACGCACTGCGCTCTTCGGGACGTGTGCACCAGCAACAAGCCCGCCGCGCTGGAAGACTTCGTGCCCTCCGCGCCCATTGCCTGACTGGGCGAGCAGAAGTGATCTCACGGAAATGCATCGCGGCTTCAGCAGTGTGAGGAACCCCTGTAAGATGTAAGGTACTGAGAGGGCAAGGCATCTTGGCATCTTGCTTCAAAATGTGCAGTCACAGGATCCGCTCTTTGAGCTGAGGCCCTGCAAGATCTGCACAGCTCTTTGAATCATTTGCATCATGGCCTTGTCATCAGTGTCTCCCTCGGGCTTGGGGCTCACTACCACGAGAGCGCCCTCATCGCCCTCTGACAGGGTGAGGTTCAGCAGCTTTTAGCAAGGGCAAGCGCTCACAAGTGGACGCACTGCGGATGGCATGGCGCCACATGGAGAGCTCCAGCCCCATGCTGGCAGGTGCCTTGTGGGCAAGCTTCAGGGATTCCGCCATGGGCAGGGCAACCTGGGCAGCAGCGGAGGGCGGAGGCAGGCTGCATGGAGACTGCACGATGTAGACATGCCAAAGCTGAGCTACAAGCAGGTCCCATGTCAATGGGCTCGTCTGCGTGCTCTGGCAGCTCGTCAGGTGGTGGGACCCTGACCTGCAGGTCTTCCAGCCTCAAGCTACCCTCCACAAAGCACAACGATCTGAAAGCCACGCATCAAAACACAAATCAAAACAAAAGACTTTAGGCCTCCTGCCCAGGTCCAATTGGGCCGGGGCCTTTCAGCGCGTTCATCATGGCATCTGTCCAAAGAAGGCGGGCTTCCTGCCAAGGCAAAGTTGCGGAACTTGGGCCCACAAACACAGCAGCATGCCTCCTCCTGAATCCTGACCCTATAGGTGTAGACAGTTGAATGCTCTTTCTCTGACAACTTTGTGGGATGATCTCCGCCAGATCACCCGGCGTTACGGTCAGGGTGACAGTGCACGGGCAAGCGCGCGCCTTTAGCGGCATTATTCCGAGTTGGCCCAGGAAGATCCTTTGCTCTTCCAAGACCTGGCCACACCGGAATCAACAGCTTCACCGCACCCTGCGACTGTTGCTGACCTCCTCGGCCATTTTGATACACTCCTGCGGCATATGCACGAAGAAAATTTCGAAAAAGAGATGCAGGAAGGAGCTGACCCAGCCTCCCTCGTGGGCAGCTTGGGCTCTTCCTTCCGCAGGACCGGCCTCACAGCGGCATGCCCCACCAAAAAGCCCCCTGCGGCTGCGAGGATTGCTTTCGTCAGCAGCGAGGCCCGAACACGTTCTGAGGCTCCTGAGTCGGTGGAG
>CAJNIZ010043748.1:60324-243459 GCA_905231905.1 Symbiodinium pilosum
GGGTGGTCCTGCATCAAGTTCAGGGCAGCTTCAGGTGCTCAACACTGGACATGCAAGCAAGGGCTGCCAGCCTGGAAAGGGCTCCCGTCCAAACATCTGTGGCCTCTCATTTTGACACCTGCAGGCAAGCGCGAATTAATCAGACTCTTTGGTCACAGGAGCCTTGACTGCGCAATTGCCACGGTCACAGCACAATTCCCACGGGTAAAGAACTCTCAGGACCCAACTCCCAAGGCGATAAGGGCGTCTGAGGCCACACATGCGGCTCTGCGACCTGCAGAGTTGCTTCTGCTTCTGCTAGGCCCGCATCTGCAGGAGGGGCTGACCTTGCTTTATGTCGAATCCCATGACTGCGCCGGGATTTTTGAATTGCGGAAGCTCAAACGAAATTACTCAGCATCCTCAGGTCAATTAATTTTCCGGAATGGCACAGCAGGCTTAATTAATCTAGAAGCCTTGAACATTGTGGTGGATAGATGCTTGAAGTAAATGGCCATGTGGCTTGGGTCACTCCTGCTGTGGTACTGCACTGTCATAGCGAGCCCGGATTCATCAAGATTGCAGAATTTCAACAAAAAAGTGACAAGCAATGAAGCGCCAAGCTTTCCACCCGAAGAACCCACATGCCCGGAACAGTTGCAGCCTCACCGTCGCCGCCATCGATGCAAAGGTCCGCGCAGGTGCAACGGTCCTTCAGCCACACGACATATGGCAGCACTGGATGGTTTCAAATGATGCTTGTCCTTGAGGGTGGCCATCTTATCAGGCCTCAAGCAGAACCAACAATCAATCGCGCACACAGGCGCCACACACGACTCCGTCGGCATTTCATGCCAGAGCTGTTGCTGCTGAGCCGAAGGGTTCTGTGGGAGGCCCTGCTGGTGAAGCCCAAAACCTGAGAGCCTCAGCTGCAGCCAGGCGACTTTCTGGGAAGACCCTCGAAAAATGTGCAGCGGCTCTTCGCAAACAGCTTTGAGCAACGCGCTGCGGTGGACACTGCCTTCCTCTCACCACGACGACCGTAATCGCGGGAATCATGCAAACACTGATTGTGGCAGGATGTCAACAGTCAACAGTTTCCCCATGGCGTACTCAGCCATACATTAAAGCCATGCGCGTCATCTGTCACAGACATTGACTGACAAGCACCATCGTGATGCCAATGCCCCTCATCGGATCACTTGGTGCAGTTTCCAAGGCCACTGCGCACCAAGAGCTGGACCTTGTAGCGAAATGATGTTCAAGGCGCTGTACCCATCTCATAAGCTTTTGGGGCTGTGAGGAGAGCCATCTCCATCAAAATCAGCATGAGGGAGCTCGACGTGAAGCTGCAGAAGGTCTGCTCAAGAAGGGTGTAAAATGTGTAAACAAAGTGCAGCTGTGCGGCCACAAATTTGTTGACAACAGGGCTGTTCCAAGTCTCAGAGAGGACAGTGTGAAGTGGTCCAGGGATCGGATGCTTGGCCTCATGGCAGAAAAGAACAGCCTTTGGAAGACAGTGCTAGCTGCAGCAAGAGTCTGCTGCAGACATTCTGTGACCCCTGTGTCCCAGGTGAATCGAGTTGCAAGATAATATGCTGATATTGGACTGGCGGACATTGAGAGGCATCCAGGTGCGCGTCCAAAAATGGCAGGTAATGAAGCGCTCACGCTTTGGCTCTCTGGCCAAGATGCTTGCAAACATGTTTCCGGGATTCCAGGATTCGGCAGTGCAGAAGAAATCGAAAAGCAAAGTATGAGGGATATGGCGCATCCTGGATACGGTATGCAGCAAGAAAGCCCCCCAACCCTCCCATCCCACAACGGCACAGAGCGATGCTGCCTCTCCTTGCTTCAAAGTAGCGCCCAAGTGCAGGAGCACCTTTTCCAGTCTCAGATAAGGCGCGAAGCATAAGACTTCATGCGAAACGTTTTTTACTCCCTCTCCGGTCTGCAGGAAGTTGGGATAACGCAGTACAACTCTCGACTCTAAAAGGGCCTTGATGATTCTGACTGGATTATAAACATGAATCATTTAGTCATATTGCGCCAAGTCTGCATCGTCAACGCTTGCAATCGACTCGAACTGCTTTGCAAGATTCGCCCGAAAAGTTTTTTTTCGGCTGAAATAGCTCCTGTTGCCAAGCCCCATCCTGACCCTTGATCTGCGCCTTCTCTCTGCAAATGCAGCGCCGCATTCATGGCCACCGTTGTATTCTGGAAGCTGATTTGGGGTGCATTGGCTGGTTCTTGTTAACTAAGCCCAGGGCATGTAATACTTGAGCAAACTGCTGTGCTTCTTCGATTCAATTCTGGTCAACGTCATCACAAGAATCTTGTCAGAAGAAATGTCTTGCTAAACTGTAGTCTCTTAAAGCTATTTACATGCATGCAAAGTAGCTTTGAGCACGGCCACCCTAAAATGTGGTCCAGAACACCTAAAAGCTGGGTTGGGCATCACAAGGACACTCTGTCATTGTGGGGTCTCGCCGCACAGGTAAAACTGCGAGGTTTGGCACTGGAGACACGCTTCACTGGGTTACTGTCAAGGAACTTGAATTGAGTTACCATAATGGGGGTACATAATATATATATATTATAGCGTAAATAATAGGATCTTCCCCAAGATAATGACTTAAATTAAGTTCCTTATCTGCAGTCGTTCAGGGGCGGGCACTGCGGGGACTCTCCGTGGCCGGGCCCTGTAGGGAACACGCTGTCTTTGAGCACTGAGGGGTAGTGGCGAGGATCGCAGCTTTTCTTGCAATTCAAGAACCACAGCATTGCGCTTGCCTTCTTATTTGCACAGATCGAATGTGTCGCGCGCACGTTTATAATCTCAGCCCCAATACCCAAAAATGCCCTAAAACTCAAATGCAAGCCTCCTTCCCGTTTGCGCGCCGACATGTTATGACCGATCCATTCTCAACGACCTTTCATGTTTCACCTCTCTCCGACAATGATTGAAGAGATCGATACCCACTTTATCATCTGCAGTTCTGTTCCACATATATATATAACCAGTACAAACCAATCATGAATATGAGGATCCCATTGTCATATTCATCAATGTCTTCCCGATCTCAATGGAGCGAGGATTTCCCATGTCAGGGGTGTTGCCAGGCAACGCGTATTCAATCCTGTCTGTAGTTCTAAACACAACTAATCTTGTCGGATAACTCTGCAGGAGCATGCTCGATTTTGCTACTGAAGCGAGCAGCATTTCGAGTTTTTCTGGGCCGATGCCGCCTGCAATGACAAAACGCATGTTGCAGAAGCTTCCCGAGACATTTTGCGGTTAGTCGCATCGATTTGTGCATGCATAGGGAGGCGGCCAGACTCTCCAAATCCGAAAGACGCGCTCGAAACTCCTGGATCAATTGCTAGGCGAATGTGTACCAAAATTGACTCAGATAGCGCAAAATCCACATCTCCTCATTTTCTGTCTGTGCGGTCTCTTGCCGCTGCTGAAGGAAGGCCTGTCAAGGGAAACAATACACTGAAGCACAGCATAGAGTCGGCATAGAGGTACTCGTTCACAGGGGGGGAGACCTGTATGGTGAAGTTCCAAAGTTACTTGCCCAAGCGTTTCATGTTGTTGCGAAGAGACTGACATTGATAGGACAGGGATTCGAAGGCGATCAAATTCGGAGAACAAGGCTTTCATAAGCTAAGGGGCTTCAAGCACTGGATGGGTGGGGAAGACGTTGTCAGCTGGGGCACAGGTTTGTCCGCTGGCCAAATAAGGCCCCTCTGCTCCGCTCGCTCTCCAAGGTAAATCAATCAACAGAATGCAACTTTGCAGACCACGGCTTACAGCATTTAGACCATTGCTTGTCTACACCCACCATGAGCATGTTCGCTAAAACACTTTAGTTTTCGGCTTACTGTACTGAAGTCATGCTTTGAGACAGCAGGACGGCAACTTTGAGCCGTTACAAGACGCATGATGCGGAACCTCACGGCTTTCGGCTGCTGAAAGAGCCTCCTGAAGCGGACCAGCTCAGCTCAGGCAGCAGTCAGGAAAGGCACTGACTGCGAATGCATGAGTGCAGAGTGGCTTGAATCGGCACATCTGCCAAATGACTTTGAACTTTGCCACCTTCCAAATGGCAAGTCTGACTGGAGATTCCGAACATAACTCTTCCGTGTTACGATGTACCAATCGCCTTAGCTAATGGTCCCCAAGCTTTTGTGAATCATTACGAATCGTTGCGAATGGTATCGAATCTAGCTGGTATCTACATTCCTCAGGTTGATGCTGCTGTTCTATGGATTCCGCAACATCATGCGTCCAGTCCTGCAGCTGCTGCAGCTCCAGCCGGTGTCTAAGGTCAACTTCATGCTGTTGCTGGCAGGCATGCGTCTCCTGCCGACTGTATGAATTTGCACCTGTGCTTTCGGTTGCAAAAATGATGACATACCGGCCCGGCCTCCTGTTGCATTGAAAGCCTCTGAGCGAGGAAAACTTCCAGCAAAGCTAAGGCTTTTTCACTGTACCGTCTCTGGGAACAAGCTCAGGCCGTGACACCTGCTCCTCCAATTCCTTGCCTCAAGACTCAACTCAGACTTGTGTCAAGGCAAGGCGTAAGGAAGGTTCGCATGTCAGGGATCCCTGCAATTCTTTGAAGTTTCTTCTGCAAGGGCTTGTGCCTGGCACAATGCCGGAGCTTCTAAGAGGGATTCAGCAGGCCGTGAAAATTCAATTCGTGCAATTCAATTCGGCAGTTGCAGGCGCTGAGGCAGCCTGCAGAAGCTCTTCCCTGGTTCTGTCCCTGGCTTCTTTGTACCGCTGCGCTGCGGTAGCCTTCAGGAAAGTGTTGGCAAACTTGGAATACAGCATCGCAAAAATGCCGATGCACGGAGTCTTGGTGTCACGTTCCTCCTCATCCAGGTCCTTCTGACAGCTGCGCAGCTGCGTTTCCAGCCGCGCATTTGAAGCAGAAGCCTGCCAGGCAGACTACAGATGAGCGACAGTCAATATTTTCCATAATTTGATGGACATGGATTCCTTGCCAGGGACTATGTCAGGGCTTATTCTACGACACTACAAGAGAGACCCCTGTATCGGCTGGTAGGGTCCCTTAATCGTCAAAAAATGATAATAGCTTATGAGCATTTGCCGATTTCCTAACAAGAAGAGCAGCCCCACCTGCTCAAGCTTAGATCGCAGCAAAGCCGACTGCTGTTCACAATTGGCTCGAAGCTGCATTTCGCCCTGACAGCATGCATATCGACTCATTTACAACAACCAGCAGGCAATCCCAAATCGACAAAATGCTCTTGGCAAGCCTGCGCAGAAGTCCTCAGCTGCGCAGCCTCTGTAGTCCATGCCTGCAGCCGGGCCTGGCGCCAGAGCTATGCAGAATCAACCTCCTGGCTGTCAGGCGCGAGAAATCCACCAGGATCCCACAACAGCGAATATTCCACTGATTCACATCTTCAAGCTGTCAGGCCATTGTGTGATCGAGCCCTGTGTAAATACCTGTACGAGTGCCAGCGCTAGGCTCAGTGGATCCAACTGAGTCGCAGGATACTGACACATTCGTTCAACAAGGAAAGTTCTCACAAGCGCCCGAACTCTCTGCTTGGTTTTACTTGCGCCGGCGTTATCACCTACTGCCGTCAGTAAATGGTAATCTGGTGCAAACCGACGGAAGGGTGGATTTCCCCGTTCTGCTGCGGACGCTGGGGTTTGAGAAGAAAATCACAAGATTTTATGCCTTCGATCTTGTAGGATTCCCCATGTAGACGCTGGTTTTACACATGCCCCGACATGGAATGATGAGATACTGACATTTCCTGGTGAATGCGTTGTGGACCAAACAGCCCGCCCGAGGCGGTTTTCGATACTAAACGATTGAGCCATGGCACATAAACCATCAACGCAAGAAAAGGTGGCCTTCCTTGAGTTGCAAAGAACTGCGTGGATGTGACTATGTTTCATATCTAGTATTTCCAGGAGTGAGACACAGCATGCAACATACGCGATACCATACAAATGCCATACAGACATGACGCATCATGAGCTGAAACCCTGTGAACGGTGACCGCTGTAGAAACAGCACAATTGCAAGAATAGCTTTGGCATAACATCTATTCTAGTAGACGCTTTTGAACTGGGTTCCCCAGTGTGGACGCTGCTCGATGGGTACAAGAACCCAGCCGATGTGAGATAATGGGACAAAGAGCACTTGTTACGATCACCAGGCTTGCAAAGCCTCTGCTGCCAGCAGCTCCTCATTCAAAGAACTGTTCAACGGGTCTTCTTGCAAGTAACAGTATGTCCCATGGCTGTGAACATGTTTTTCTTGCACAGTGCACTTAAATGCAAAGGAGCAAGTTCCCATCACAACTATTTTGCTCCTCGTCCTTTGTCTGGACCGTTGCCAGATTTGCCGAGAGCTGATCCTCTGGGACTGCACGAATTCTAGCCTAGCCGCCTATCAATGAAGATGAAGAAGTTTGGGCGGCACAACCTGCAGCCTGCTGAGGTCGGCATCTCGTGCGACCTCCCGTGAACATGTGAAGACAGTGATGACTAGCATAAGCCAAGTGGCACCTGCATTTGCCGCAGCTTGGCCTTCATTGCTTCCTGCACACTTCCAGCATTGAGAGGCTTCCGACTCCACTACACATGTCCGCCATGTAGAATACACAGCTCTGTGAAACTGCATGGTAGTTGGTCCTCCAACGGTCCTCTGCTAGGCGCCATCGCTGTGTTACAACAAGAACACTCACCTGTGAGCGCCTGGGCCTAGTATGCAGCGGTGCTTGCATACTTGCAGCTGAGCTTTCGTTCAATCTAAAGCCCGGCAAGATGCATATGGTTGCCTTTGAAAAGCCTTTTTTGACGGAAGTCATGCGCCTCACCTGGCCAATGCCTGGAAAAGAATGGAGGTATCCTTTGGCGGCCTCACTACGCTCAGCATCACGTAAGAAATTCTGATCTGCTCTACGCGTCAAGCCGGGGCTTGGACGGTGGCAGCGGGTGCGGACGCATTTGACCTATAATCACACTATTCCGACGGCTTGCTAAAGTCAATCAGGGTTTGAAGGCTCAATTCTGCTTTTGGAGTCAAAGAGAGCTTTGAGTCAAACATCGGTGCAAAAACGTTTCAAGACTCCTTTTGGGCCTGGAACCTATCCGCAATGGTTGCTCGGCAACAACACGAGCTCCGGAAGAGAGAATGGAAGCGAGGCAGCTGGCTGACTCTTGATTTCAATTCTGGAACACATCTTGTCTGAATCCGTCCTTCGCAAAAAATGAATCAAGCACGAGCCCCGTGACTAAGGGTCAGACTGTCGGCTTTCGCTGGAAAAAGAGACGCCCATCCCTTGGGAGCGAAATTCTGATCAAGCCTTGGCTGACAGCGTCATGCCTCCTAGTCAAGAAAGAGAATCTGGACTGATATGCCAACTGGTCTGAGCTTCTTGCAGTTGTCCACGGATGCGGCTAGCAAAGTCCGGCTGCAGCCTCGATCAGTTTGCTGGTGCATGCCTACTCCATAAGCATCCACAGGCACAGACTGCTCTAAGTAGGAAAGTGGTGGACTTCTCAGTGAGTGCCAGGCCATTTTTCGTCTGCATCCTTCCTGTACATCTGACTCTGATTCAAAGGTAGCGACAGACCGCTTCCATAATCTGGCCTCCCATGCTTCGTTTGGAGGATGCTAGCAACACCTGGTGATGGACCGACTCCCCGGACCCGCGAAGAGCCATCATGAAGTAAGGATCAGACGGAGGTAGCAAAGAAGGTACGCCACCTGGTTTGATCCCTGGGCAAGATGTAGTCCAGCATCACCACCAAGCGGAGTGAAGGCCGGGTCTGCAGTGACCACAGAATAGCGCTGCCACCTTGGGCTCCATGTCTGATGTGTCAGCCGTTCACGCCAGACCCTGTGAATCCCCGCGACTTGCAGCACAGAAAAGCTCACATCTCGTGAACCACTCTACAGGGTCTACGAATTTTGAAAAGCGCTCCTGACATCTCCTGACGGAGTCTTTCGCGACAAAGCTTGATGTTCAAGGCCCCCTACCACCCCTACCACTCTTTGCATCAAGCTCAGGAGACTTTGCCCAACCTGCTGTCTACCTGTTCAAGATTTTCAGATTGATGGCCGGAGTCTCACCGCCTTAGACATTAGACTTCAGAGGCTCATCAACGGTATTGCAGCAACGCTCAGACACGATCCATTTTCTGTACTCGTATTAGAGTGAGCGCAAGCAATCATCCCGGTAAGCCCCGGAAGCTCTCCTGGATTTGAAGCTGCCAAGCCTAAGGGAAGGGCAAGGCCACCGCCCTGGCTCGAAGATCCGAGGGGGTTGACTTGAAGGGGTCAAATGCCTGCACTTTGCGCTCACGTCTGTGGAGGGCAGACAAAGCAAAACCGAAGCCTCTGCATGTAGACCAAGTGAAACGCTGGCATTCTGCAGAAGAGTGACGAAGAAGCGAGAGTTGCGCTGGCACGAGCCTGTTCAGGCAGGGGCAGCATTTTTCTTGCGGGCATCTTGCCATGCTCAGGGCGGCACGGACCAAAGCTTCTGGAGGCAGGCCGTTGTTGGACACATGCCGCGCATACTGGCAGAATATGGCAAACAAGATTGAGCTGTACTTCCTTGATTCGGCCTTCGCCATGCTGCCAGGCTGAAGTGCTATGGTCTCTGCCAAGGTAGAAGGCCTCATGAAATGCGACACCATGCAGCATCCCCATCAAGCTTCTTGTGACCGGGCCCTGACAGTTCCAGCACGTCGAGCGGCATGTCCTAAATGGAGTGCAGGGACAAGAAACAACTTGTTCCTCTGCAGGAGTCCGCTGAGACTCCAGCCGCAAACTGTTGAGGAACCCCGGTATGGCACAACATGTGCACGGCCTGCCACACGTTGGACCGAAGACCGCGCAGCAGTTTAATCGCTGGGCTTTGCCAAGCTCCTGGCATGACCAAGTTCATGGGATATGGCCACAACCTCCTCCACATTGAGTAACTTTGTTTGGCCAAGTCCGGCTGGTTGCAGGTTGCAGCCTCAATTTTCATTACACGACTTTGCTACACGCGCATTGTGGTGCCTCTTGGAGCCCCGCTGAGGAATGCGTGACCAGGGCACAAGAGTTGTGCCCCCGCCAATCTCACAGCTGGCCGACCCAGCATGCTTATCCTCTGGCTTGTGCTGAAGGTGGTTCCCAGCACGTGTTGAATAGCTGTGTAGTTTCAGCCTTTGAGCTGCTAGCTGGCTGAACTGGCAGAGACGGAGACAAAGAGGAGACAGGGAGATAGAGGGAGGTAGAGTGAGGTAGAGCGAGGTAGAGGGAGTGAGAGAGAGAGAGAGAGAGAGAGCCGTTGAGCTGCTTCACGGCCGCAAGTGTTCTCGGTCCTGGTATACATGTCCAAGTACACGTAGCCAAGCTTACCTCTCCCAGGATCGCGCTTGACCTGGGAAAGCGCCCAAACACTCACGGCCTGAAACTACACCAGCAACAGCAACACCAGAGGGCTTAGGCTACCATGCCTTGCACACCTCGCAACTGCTGGCTGCGTTGAGGCTACAGCTGCTGCAGGAGATGGCGCCCCGTCACGTACCTGCGTGGCGAATATGCACGGCAAGCATGCACCCCATCCCTCCTTTCTCTCAGAACCAGTCCACCTACACATCTTGCTACACTATGGACCTCGAAGATCTGCACCGATCTGTGCCAGCCATTCAGAAGCCGTGGCAGGAGGCTCGGAGGTTCGACCTGAAGCAATTTTGAACTATAGAGGTCGCTGCTCGCAGTCCTAGCTGCGGTGGAATCTCTGCCTCAAACCGCTTTGCTGAACCACTCTACCAATATAATCTTCAAACAGAGCTCCTCAATGCAAAGCACATGGTTTGACTAGCCAAGGGAAGCCTCACGAAAAGTGACCGCGTACGCCTTCCCCACGATGTTGAGAATACTGGGCCTGCAGGAGGATGGGCTGCAGGACCAACGCTGCGGGCTTGTCCCTCAATTAGGCGAAAGCCCACCAATCTTTGTCTGGGCCATGCACAGGCATTTGTCTGCAGGGAGGTACTCTGCGAGCCTCAATGTGGGGAGCGCACACTCATATGCCCCTCATCTCTCCTTCACACCTTCGGGACCCAGACTTCCAGGTGTCTGCTTGTCGCGACAGGTAAGCTTGCCAAAAAGCCTCCAAATCAAGGCGGCGTCCGATACCATGCAAACTGGGTTGGTAACGCTCTTCACGCAGGGTCAGCTGACCACCAACGAATGCTGTATAGATACAGGAGCAATGAGGTTATTTGATGTTGCTTTCGTAGCCCCGCCTATCAATGATCCCGGTAATCCTCGCACTATAGTGAACCGTCATTCGCCATTCCAAGTGCTCAGCAGCGCATCAGGTATGCTCATGGCAATCAACGTGGCAATTCTGCCTCGACTGTCCTGATATCTCATAAGCGCAGTCAATATTCTGCGCCTGCCCTTTCCGGAGTCACAGGACAATTTCAAGTGCAGCCTCGTCCGCATGGTTGACCTTGCTGCGACCTCGCTGAGTGGATCCTGATCCAGAGTTATCCGGGGCTACGGGATTTCCCTGATCTGCCAACAATGAAAGAAAAGCTTCGGCCTGGAACCTCTCTTGAGCTCCACTCTTCCATTTGCTTCTGCACCTGTACTTAGCTTCAGGTCTTTCTGTATTTACAACATGTTCTCCAAACTTCTTATAATACATTGGCTCCTGATGACTTCTGATATGCTCTATCAGGCGCTTAAAGAAAAATGAGGCGGACAGTTGAGGCTCCAGCTGCCAATACACTGGGCTGGGCGTCTTTCCAGCCTAGGCTTGTATCGTGTCGTTTTGCTCATGCATTGATAGCCGCCAGGCACCGAGCAACGGTCCATAAACTGACGAGCTGTAGCCTCCAATGCCACCGAAGTCCCGATATGCACAGAGGCTTTGTTCATTTTGTTCCTTCGATTTGTAACATGCCTCATCTCCCACAGCCATGGGAGCCATTTCCAGGTCCGCCCAACTCCTCTGCGTACATACAGCAAGACTGCCGTGATCAAAAGAATTAGCAGCACAAATCTCTGAAACGGGTCCTGAACCCCAGCCTTTCAGCTACCTGCCGACGGGTTCCTGGCAGGTTCCTACAAACTGAAGCGTGTGGTTGTTACACTTTCACACTCGCCAAGGCGCACTTAGCAGCTCCAACGCTGCCTGGAACGGCGAGAAGGGATGCTCCAAAAAGCGTGGGGACTGCAGAAAAAACAGGCCTCGTCCACCGAGGCGTCAAAGCCCGCATAGTAGGCCTGCCAAGCTTCAGCTAATCTTGTACTTGCAGAGATCGTCCCTGCAATGGCTCCTCGAACATGCGACGGCGCGTCGCAGAGTTCTGGCAATAATCCGCAATCCTGTGCATTGACTGCCATCCTGAGCATGGAAGCCCCTAAACTGTGCGCAAAGATGCTGGGGTAGGCCACATGCAGGTGGCAAGTTTATGGCCCTTTTTGTTGGCAGGGA
Source organism: Symbiodinium pilosum (assembly GCA_905231905.1). NCBI lineage: Eukaryota > Dinophyceae > Suessiales > Symbiodiniaceae > Symbiodinium > Symbiodinium pilosum. The sequence continues at coordinate 71,806 of CAJNIZ010043748.1, forward strand.
AGTCTAAAGTCTTTTGCTGCTGGCAGAAGGAAACAAAGGACACGGGAATGTCGCAAGATATCGCAAGGCAATGACAATTCGCCGCTGACAAGCACTCCCTGTCAGCAGTGCATTATCCTCGTTTGATGGTTCAGCAACTAAGCAGTCATCCTGTGGTACATGAAGACTACCCGTGTCCTTCGAGGCTTCTGCTGCACTGTACAAGTTGACGAGTCTAAGGAGACAAATGCCAATCAATGACTGGCTGAAGGCTAGCAATCTTTCGCACCATCAGCAACGCAGTTTGCGTCACCAGTAGCGCTCGCGTCCTCTGCCAACTCAGCCTGCAGCTTTGCAAGCCTGGCCAGCAAACACTCGACACTCCTGCTCCCAGCTGCACTCTGCACCGGCACTGCGTTCGTTTTCGCGCCTCTGTTTGTTCCTCTTGCCAAGCACTCGCAGCGTGGTTTTCTGCTCATGCTCTGTCATCTCATGCCAATTATTGATGCCTTTGAACTTCAGATCGCTGACACGGAAGGAAGCGGGAACATGCTCAACATATTGTGGCGCCGACGGGCAATGCTCCCGTCTGCGTTGATAACCAGCGGGCCAAGCTTGTCCATCTTCACCTTTGAAGTGAAGCGAACAAAGCAGCAAAGGCGTGAAAGCTTTGCTCAGTGGTTATGCGAAGTTACGTGGTTATCCAGGGCACTGGATTTCCATCGACGACGATGGCGTGGACATCCTCACTCTCGTTTGCATTTGCTCCATCCTCATGCAGGCGTCATATCATATCAAGGGATCTGATGACTCAAGCCCTTGCAAATAGAATGAGCTGCAGGTAAGCTACCTTGGGAGCCTCGATATGCACAAGGCGGCCGTTGAAATTGAAGGCGTCTTTTGCTGCACTCAATACTATGCGTACTACGCGACATCCCTAGGACCGTGGCCTCCAAGGCAAGGGTGGGCTCCTCCTGAAAAGCGAGAGAGCGAGTGAGAGCGAGTCAAGGCTGAGTGAAAACCCTTTGGTCCTTTGGGTCAAAAATGGATCCGTCAGGCGCTGAGCCCATTGTCATTCCACGTGAGGCGGCGTGGACTATGTTTTCAGAAGTTATCTTGAGGGTCACTTTGCATTCTTCCTGGATCTCTTTGGCAAAGCCAGGTGACCGTTGAAGTTGTCATGTCTCTTCAACTTGATACATTCAGAAGTTGATGCCATGTTGGGGCCAAATGCATTGCTAGCACGAGAAGTTCGCATCTCGCCATTGGCCAGGGGCTCACTGCGCTCTCTCACGAATCCTGAGATTCACACCGATGGGAACTCGGTACCTTGCTCTGCGCCAGACCTTACTCAATAAAACGACCATCTTTCCATGCGGACATCTTGCGCTCATCCCAGCTCAGAAAAATGTCCCTCGAATCTAGGCAACGCGCCGCAGCAGAGCCAAGATGACTTTCCCATACCTCATCATCGACGAAAAGTATCCCATGTCACACAAACAGATGCGCTTGGCGTACATGATCTATGATGCCTAAGCTGACTCAGCCTTTTTGAGGCGGGGGCAGACTTCATGTCGTCTGTGAGGCCTCGAAGGTCCTGTGAAGCACCAGTGCCTTGTAAGGCTATGCCACGAAAACTAAGCAACAGGATGCACCTCATCATTCAGGTCCAAGTACCCTCGACCTGCCAAACCTGCAGCGCTTAGCAATGCGCAGCAGGGTGTGAAGTTTCTTTGAGAAAGTTGGTGCCTGCCTCTCCCAACTTTTGCTTGTAAAGCCTGTCGCTGCTTCTGTGCAAGATCCTGATGCAAACTTGCGGGTTATGCAGTGTGTCCCGAAAGCAAAGCAGATTCCTCCAAAGGCCCCGGCCATCAGCTCAGCTGTGGAAGCCTGCATTCAAATGTTCATGGGCCCGCCACATGTCCACCCAACACTTCAGCAATGAGCTAGCTGTTTCAGTCTGGTAGTGTTCAGTGGCGGCAATCACTTGCCTGAGTTATTGCTTGCCTCTGTTGCTGTGATAGTGTCAACTTCACTGCAAGATTGCTCCCCTGAACCTTCATCTGGAGTATCAGATGGGTCCAAGCTTGGCAGTGACATTCCTTCCTTGCATCCATAAAATTCTTCAATTGCATGGTTCCATGCTGCCTGCTAATGCTCAAGAATTGAAGTGTGTCCTGCCCGCAAGCTCACCATCACAAAAGGTTTCTACAATGTTTGCTTCGCTTGGCATCGGCGAGGCGTGATGTAAACCCAGAGGTGCCTCAACTGAGGCATACAGCAGGACCCCAGCTGGGATGCCCCGTGCCTCCTGGGCAAATGCAAGGTTCACAGGTCCATTGCCGATTCATCCATGGCCAATTCACCCCATTCAAAGCCATGCTCAGCCCATTCCACTGCGCTGGAGCTATACCACTGCCTGCCCTTCTGAGTTTGGAGCCCCGGGCTTGATGAAGCCGTTGGAAACACCCTTCGAAAGCGCCTGAGCCAGCTCAAGTCAAGTTTCTCCAAAGGGCCAAGGAAGATGAAAAGTTGGCATCCGCCCAGGCCGAGGCCGGAGGCCTGGGGCACTTAGATCCAGAGATTCAGATACTCGGAGAGTAGGACTAGAGTAGATTAACCCTGCTCCCACTGGAGGGGGCGGGGGCGGGGCCGGAGGGGGCGACAGGGGCGTCAGGTGGGGCCGGGGGCGCGGAGGCAATGTTTGCTGCGCAAACGCATTCTCTGTGCTACCTTTTATTGGGCGCGCGAACAAGATCGGGGGGGATGGGTTTGGAAGGGGGCTGGTGTCCCTGCAGGTCTCCCATACCCTTGCCGAGGCTGTCCCGCGTTAGCGGTCAAACTATTTGCCTAAGAATCTAAGACCCTACAAAAGGGAACGCCTGATCTTCAGAAGATACAACGTTTAGAAATCAGCATCCTAGGATTCGGGCTGATTTGTACCAGCCTTGTGCTAGTCCTTGAAACCATCCTTGCAAGTGCGAGACCAAGCTGTAGCATGTAGCGAGCATGTTCTAGCATTCACCACTTGTCAGTCATGAACGAACAACCGAGCGTCCGGAGGCAATGACTGGTCTGAGCACATCGGCCCCTCCCAAGGCCTGCTTTCTTTTGTAATAGTTCAGTCGTGATGCTTGCTTAGTCCACCGAAGCACCATCTCTAGCAATCTATCAGCCTATACTCTCCATTTATCTACACAGAGATGCCAGGGGGTGCGGTTAACATGCTGATAAATAGATTTGTTTGTGTGAGCACAGTCGGGAAGAGCAGTTCCCACATGTGCCCGCCTGGCCAAGGCTCAGCAGGTTTAACCAGTGCTCCAAAGTTTTCGCCAATTGAGGTTTGTCGCCTGTAGAAAGAGCCTGTCTCGCTCGAGCATGTGCTCGCCTGCAAGCAAGTAGCCAGAGGGAGGCCGAGGAAACATCGCGCAGACACAGCTGCCGCCGATCTCCAGACGAGACAACCTCCTCGAAAGCGTTCTTTCGCGAAAGGACTTGTCGGATTGAGCTGGCCACGTTGAGCACTGCATTGATGCCGGGAGCCCTTATCATCAAGCCACGCTTGGAATAAGTCACGTGCTAAAAGCTGTTTAGAGCTGACCATGACCACGTGGAATAGCTTTCCTAGCTTGGTCCTTAAACTGCCATTACTGAAACGGCACTGAAGCCTCTTTTATACAGCGGTCAGTATCAGAATCTGTGGGGGTCTTTGTTGAGTTACATCAAAAGCTGAACGTGAGGAGCCACAGGTCCAGAGAGCGGCACGTGCTACGTTCTGTACCAAAGGCTATAATGCCTCTTTAGCTTTCATGATGCAAACTGAAACTGTCCAACAAAACACGCAACAATGTGCGTTTGTGTCTTTTTTGCTCGGATCTATGCCATCGGATGCTTGCAGACCGGGCAGGTCTGGCCTAAGAAGAAAATGCGACAATCAGGGAAGCAAATAACTTGAACGTGCATTATCGTGAATCCATATTTTCCGGGATCTCCGGACTTCCACTTGCTTGGATGCAGACTTTGCCGAAGCCAGCGGTCAATGCAATGCACATGGTACCTGACACGCGCACCACGTCACTTCAAGTCAGCACCAGACCTCGGATCCGTAGAGGATTTTGCTATCCAATGCCATCCTGACCCAGTCTCGCCCATAATGCGACGAAACCCGGCCTGTGCAAACAAGGAAGCAGGCGCAGCCGATCAGCCTCTACGAAGTTCTCGCAGCAGATGGCGCACGCCTGTTTTTTGGCAAAAGCCGCCAAGTTCATGCTCATAAGTGCACTTACCAATGGGAAGCCTCTGCTGGCACCTCGGCTGGCGTAAACGAAATGACGGCCGTTTGGCCCGAGTTGCCCTGACGGTGCATGACGGTGCATGACGTTGGAATGACATGCACTGCCTGTCTGTTATGCTGCGTGCACTGTGTGTGGCCCAGCATGGCCTGTGGATCTGGAGCTGGCCTGGCGGAACACCACAAAAGTAGACATCTACAATCTACAAGACTGAACTCAAGCTTGGGCTCAACATAGCTGCACGCAGATGTATGAGCAGGCACGTAAAGCGTACATCAGAAGGGATGGCAGCCTCGACTGCGAGTGCGGCCTGGACTGCGGCCTCGGGGGCCTCGAGGCCAAAGTCTTAGCACGTGCCCGCCCTGAATTTGAATTGTTCCACAGAAGGCCTGCCCCTGCTGGAGGAGCTTCCTGAACTTTGAAGGCACCAGTAGGATGTTAATACAAGCAAGTAGCATCTCTGAACCCTGGACTGTCCAAAAACATTTGATAGGGATGCGGCCAGAGGCATCCATGTTGGATGACGCCACGGGCCTGCAAGAACATGATGCCAAGATGACCAATTCTACACCAGGTGCTCAGGTTTTGGTTCAAAGTGCCTGCGCCGCCCTCTTTGCTCGCGTGACAAGCTGCCCGCGTGCCCGTCCAAGCCCCACAGTCGAGTGTAGAAGCCATCAGAATCATCAGGGGAACTGTCAGCACCTGCTTCTGGTTCGGTGGGCGGCAAGCTTCCAGTCCCTCCCCAAGTGCTCGCTTGGCTTCCTTCCCTGGAGCCCTCTCTGAAACGACGGGCCTGTACTCGGCGTCTGGCTTCCGCACGGTGATTGCGATCCTCGACTGGTCTCAGATCTTCATCTTCAAGGCCATCAGCGAAGCAAAGTGCAAGCGCCAGAGCTTCGTCAATGGATGCCAGCTGGGATGGGCGGGCCACCCCAGCTGCATGCGATGCTTCCTCCTGTCTTGTTTCAGCCGAAGCCCTGTCTCTGGGGCCAAACTGCAGCTGAATAGCCAAGGCTTCATCTCCAGCCGGAGCACGGCTCAGAGCAGCAGAGTCTGTCCGCGCGTTGGTCCACTCAACACGGGGCCGCCAACCCCTGGAATGAGGAACTGCGGCACGGTTTTCCAGTACGCCAGGCCGCCTGGGGAGGATAGACACATTGCCCTCATCATGTAAATTCTGCACGGTTTGGAGAAGCCTGGCCAAGCTGCTGCCTGCAGGACCACGCACTGGGTCACTTGCAGCTCCGCAAGAACGACCTCTTTGGGAAATGTCGGGAGCGAGATCTGGGCCAGTTGGTGCCTGCCAGGCGTTACGCTGAGGAAGGCCTCTGCAGGAATCCCGGCCACCCAGCCCTCGACGTAGAACCTCATCTCCTCCCCAGCCTGCGAAGCATTTCAGAGGACCCACAACTGTAGTGTCGCTTTGTAGCCAAAGGCCCAGCTGAAAGTCCATTTCTTCAAAAACATCCTGGACTAGAATATTCCGTTGAGCAGTCGTCTTGGCAATGCCCCGGTCACATGTTGCCTCCCACCTCAAGACAGGGATCAACCTCTCCATACAACGCCATCAGCTTGACAGGAAGCCTCCAATCTCTCCTCCTGTGAATATGGGCATTTCTCATCTGCAGGCTGCAGCCTCGTACTGAGACCAGGCCAGTTGCCAAAGGCATCACACAGATCGGATGCGAGGGACAACACTTTTATCTGTCACAGGTGCTGTGTTGCGATGTTTAGGGCTGATTGCTACCAGATCTTTGCTGCTTTTTGTGGAAGGCGATTGGGCAAGGTCGGGGAGCATCAACGCAAGTTTCGCCATGCCAGGCAACAATACACATTTTCTCACCGAGCTGCCTAACCTAAGCCAACACCTCTTGTTGGTGATCCTACCGGGGGAGGTGGAGGTGAGACTGCGCTGGGCCTGGCAAGGGCAATGACGATCCAGGAGTCTCAAATGCTGAACATGAGCCCACGCACTGAAAACACAAGCAGTGCTGGCCATGAAGGCTGCTGTTCCGACTGGAGGACCTGCAGGAAGCGTGCTGGCTTCAGGAAAAGGGACCATACTCTGCTAAGGTGGCCTGTGATGCATACTGCTGCTGGTGCGGCGGCATGGAGAACAAAGCCTTTCGAGGGGCCTTCCCAAGCTTGAAGATCCATGAGCTAGGCACACCTAGCAGCATTGTGCTGAGTGCACCACCGTACCCGTGGCCTTTGGCCTCAAAGGATAGATGCGCTACATATGCTGATTGCAAGGTTTCACTGGGCAAAAGACGGGAGGGGCAGCCCATGGCGACGTGGGCGCGGCTTGGCCCAGCGAGCACCGCTGGCCTACAGGGGCAAAGCAACCTGCTCTACTTTTGGAGGTTCACCAAACACCAACACAACCATCTTGCCTCAGGATCGCCGGGGTCTCCCACGTAGTTGGCCTTGAAAAATGCAAGTCAACATGGGCAGTCTGTCCATGCAGCCAAGGCAGCTTTCAAACGAGTCCCCAGCAGGCGCAGTCAATGAGCTTGCCAGGATGCTATTCACGGAGCTAACAGAGGACGCCAGAGATGTAAGCCTCAGAGGCGAGACGATGTGAGCCGAACCCCTCCCCAAAAACAGCAATTCTGAGGCCAGCTCGTGTGAGTCATGTCAGGCATTGCCTCAATTGCCTCTTATATGGTGCATCAAGGCATTAGCCACAGCGAAGAGCATTTCGTGAGCCCTGACCTTGGTGGTGGTCCTGCAGCTGCGTTCCTGGGCGACCAGAAAGCCTGTCCAATCGCTCGTAAGTGTACTTGAGAGAAATGGGCTGGGACGAAAGCTCAATAATTCATGGACAGGAGTGGCGAGACAGGACGTGAAGAGACAGACAGCAGCCCAGCACTCACTGCCCATTAAAGGAACTGCAAATCTTGTACAGAAACCCCTCCTATAAAAAACCCTCCAAGATCTCCCCAAGATCCCCCAAGATCCTCCCAGATCCCCCCAAGACCCCCCAAATGCCCCCAGATCCCCCCAAAATCCCCCCAAGAGCCCCCCCAAATCCCGCCAGGATGCCCCCAAGAATCTAGCCCGAAAAGGCCTCCCGCGGCAACACACAAAAATCTGCCCTACGGTGAAGGAAGCTGCAAAAACCAGCCATGATCCCAGGCTCACTTTGTGAGGTACTAAACGAAGCTCCCACACGGGAAGCTTTCGTGATTTGGTGAGTACAACAAACGTCTGGACGTGCTGTTGACCTGCTCGTAATCCTACGAGTATTGCTGCCAAACATGCCGCAGGCAGGGGCTGTTTGGAGAGAGCTCAGTCATTTTCATCTTGCCCACTCCGCTTGCCGTTGTTACCATCCGGACAGGGCAACCCAGCTTGCTGAAATCCATCCTTTCTGTTTTCACCCCTGCGTAGCTTGGACCTGCATCCCACTCCCGAAGGAAGTCTGGCAGTGACATAAACGTCATGTAGCATGAAGTTGGCCTACAAGCAGGTCGTACCGGACCTGTGCAACGAAGTTGGCAGCGTATAATTTACAGCCAAAAGGCGCATCCGTAAATTTAGGCTTCCGACATGGATGTCGTATCTCCATCTTTCACAGGGGTCTTCCCAGGTGCTGCAGCCAGTCACGCTATTGAAGTAGTACCTGACGAAAGAAGTCCGGAACAAAGGAGTAGCACACTCTGCAGCCGAAGGAGCACTGCTCACATCCTGCGTCCCCAAGAGGTCCAACCCACTGCTGTAACTCCTTTGGCAGCAAAAAGGAAGTGTATAATCAAAGGTAAGCACACAAGTCATGAATTGCTGCATAACATAAACCTGTACTGGACTTCCCGCCCATTGCAAGCCACAAGATTCTTAGTTCAGGCGAGCAGCAGCAGCTGCTCGAGCCTGACGGGCGAGTTAGTACATAGTACCTAAGCATTGTAATTTCAGATTTGAGCTAGTGCAATACCTGATCACGCAAGGTTATGTGTGTGTACGTATCTAGGCTTTGTCTTGTCTGTGAATTACCCGGCGGCTGATTTCAGGGGCTGACCAGCCTGGATATCCGTCAAGACAGCTTCAATGCGAGACGCCTGCTCGAGACCAGGTCAGGCATCACACTTGTGCCGCTGCAGCATCATTCACTTGAGGACGCAACAACCTGGTCCAGCTGCAGCTGCTCACCCTGAGAAGCAAAATTGCAATTCTTCTGTGTCTGGAGTTTGACTTGCGGAAGCCAAAGCATGCCAAAGCCAAAGAGGTTTTCCAGGGCGGCGGCTGCGAATGAACTGACTTGCTGGAGCACCTGGCGAACATCCCTGCTTGGCATGCTCATACCAAGCGTTGGACTCTTGGACCTGTGTTATGACATTTAGATCCATCTAGACTTCACAAACCAGCTCCAGCTCTGCTGCCTCTTGAAAGGTCTCTGTCAGAGGATGCCTGCATGCGCTACTGCATGCCATCAATGGAGCGGAACATCTTACGAAGTTGCAAAATGTCATTGCCGAGTTGCTGCCATGACGACTCATCCCTCAACTGGTTGTAGAAGTAGAGGGCACCTCTCAGTTAGGCGAGGCCTAAAGAAGTACTGTACTACTGCTGTACAACCTACCTCAACTTGGGCGCCTGAAGCAGCATCAATCTCCTCGGACCAGTGTGGAGGATATGGGAAGGCAGCTGCTTTCCGAGCGACCTGTCATACTTGATCGCAAGCGATGCACATCACAGCTGGGAGTGATGCCCAAGCCTCCAGAACTGCTGGGGGTGCCAACGGCGAGACACAAAGGCTGTCCAAGAACTGGCAACCAGCTGAACACGGGCAACCCGCAAGTAGCGCTCCAACCAAACCAGCTGACATGCTCCATCACAGGCCTGCTGAAAATCAAGATGTTGCCTTGACGGACGGCACACCAACCAAGCTCCAAAAAAAGACTTAGCGGGCATTCTCTGAGATTTTGGCGGCTGGCTCAATGCCTTCCAATCAAACAGTGGCGCAAGGCCACTGCTAAATACCTTGTCATGTCAACATCACACTAGCACCACATATCACACGTCGCGTTGTCCATGTAAACCGAAGTCTTTCTTGGCCATCTGCGCTCTGGGGCTCGTCGGCACCAAGCATCGCCACGTGCACACGTGGCTTTCCACATGTGGCAATCTGCCAGTTTTCAACGTGAGAGCGGGTTGTCATATCGTTTGCAACTGTTCGAGGTGTTTTGCCCTGGCTCCGGCTCGAAGTCCAAAGTCATCCAAAGACCAAGGCACTTTTGACACAAGACCCTATTCACATCTGAGAGCGATCGGCTGGAACATACTTGAGGACGGCAGGGCATGAGGTCGTGCGGGTTGGCGATAGCTAGGAGTCCGCAGTACAGTTCTTAAGACATGCATACTTGATCCAAATGGCTCCTCTGGTATGAACCACTTGCAAGGTCCATGCAATTCTGATGCAGACATCTCAACAAGCGTTATGCCAACCCCGAGCGCAGTCTCCGAGAACACTTCCATGCATGTTCAACAGTTTTCGTGTAACAGCTTACGCTCTGCTCGCCAGCTCTTGCATGCCACCCACTTTTTTCCATCGTCGAAGATGTCCGTCTTCTCATGTACAAGTCCGGTCAGACCGTTAGAAGCAAGCATATCTACTGCAGCTGAATGCTAGTCCGAACAGATCATCTTACTCTGTTGCCAAATATTGCAGTGACGCAAGTGATGCGAACAGTCATGGTGGAAAGCAAGCTGTCCGTTAACTTATACCTCAATTGTCTTGTACCCTTCGAGGTCAGAGTCCGTGGCGGTGAATGTCAGCTTGAACCTTGGACAAACATAGGCCAACAGAGGCTCTCTTCAAGGAGGTTGCAACGCGGATTTCCAGCACTAACGTGCTATGTATGCTGTGTTCTGTTCCTGGCTAAGGTCCGCACGCATCCTTCATTTGCTTAAGCCTCTTGGGAAACACCTGTAGGGTTGGGTGATCAGACCTTTGCCAAAATTCTTCAACTGCAGTGGTATCCACAGCCTTCTCAACCTGGGGAAGGCCATCCTGCTTCGGGAAATTGCCCCAATATCGCTGATGGAAATCACCCCAGTATTCCTGCCACGGCATACAGGCTGCTCTGGCATGGATCTCTCCCCCAGCAGCTCCTCGACCAGATCCTCGGCCGTCCTTCCCTGCGCATCTTTGGCGTCTTTGTCTGCACCATTCTTGAGCAACCAAATCACAGCCTTCACAGGCACTCGATGCTGTTAGCTGCGTTGTCAGAAAAGATCCGACATATCCCGATGAACTCCAGGCCTTCGGGTTGTCCGAGAGCACGGCCCAATGAAGCGGAGTGAATCCCTCCAAAGTGTCCTCCAAACTCCAAACACCGTGAGTTTGAGGATTCTTGGAATGTCTTTGCTGCGTAACATTCATGCGAGCATGCCACAAGAGAGTGTGTTTTTCGTGCTGAAATCGTACGTGACACAGGATGAAAATCTCAGGCGCGGACTGGGGCATTGATCTCCTCGCTAGTGGCCTTCGCCAGCATCTTGAAGCCCTGACCCTCGAACATGCCGCACTGCGCACCTGCGCTAGATGTCCTAAAGAAGTTCCAGACAAACTGAGCTGCAACAGCCCCACGGATTGGGTCGGGGCACCAATATGAGCCACGTTCCAGGAGTGGATGTTATGCCTTCTCTTGGAGCCCATGTAGTCCTGCACCCAGACTGTAAAGGCTTACGCGTGCACGGGCACAGCCCAGTCAACCGTTCACATGTGTTCACAGCAGCATCAGAAGTTCAAAAGCATGCATGCTTGTCTTTGCGTGCTGCCCATCAAGGGAGTTCCACCGGGGCGGGCCTCTGGCTGCAGAAACATTGCCGCCTTTTGAGCGTCAGGATGCTTCACCTGGCAAAAACAACCTTAAAAAGCCCAACATGTGAAGCCTGGCGTTTCAATGCGAGCCGGAGCAGCCCACTTGGGAAGCTTGTAACTTGCAAACGGCTTGTGACCAGGCTGGTGTTCCCACCTGGCATGAAAATCAGCTCAGGACCGCGGCAGCGGGTGAGCTAGAGCCAGATACATAAAGACACCGCAATCTTTAGCAGGGAAGCAACTCTTGCCGAGCCCACTTCACAATCTTGTGATTCGTTCTGGGGACACCGGTGGGAATGCCATCTTTGGTCACAATCCTGTGCAACTTTGACACACACACACATAGGCACATCAACTTGTCAGACCAGAAAGTCTTGCAGAAGTATCCGGTGCTGTAACACAGGCACAAACTGCCAGCCACGCAGGGAGTGCTTTGACACTCATCCCCACACCGAGCATCCGGCTCATCATTGCCACCCACAACAACATCTTTTACCTCTGCTAACGTGCCCATTGCTGCTGGAATGAGCCAAAGAGCTTGCCATGGGCACTTGTTCTTCGAAGCACTTCATGCAGTCCTACTGTTGCTTGCACCATGCCGATGCGGCACCCCTAAAGGGAAGTCAGCCTGCAGCAAAAGCCAGAATCTTTTTGCTTGATGTCTTGGTCTTTCAACACAGGCCTTAGGCCTGGAAAGTTCAAGTCGGCCCCTAAAAGATCTGCACAGGTGCACTACCTGCTTGCACCTTCGGAAGCATATTTATGTCTTTGGAGGTTGGCTGGAGCTGAGCCGAGCTCAATGCCGGAGCCTCCATATGCCGGCGGTAAATTCTTAGCATCAATGAATTTGAGGAGGGTACTTATGGACTCTTCTGTGCCGACGCAGACTTTCAGCCGTTCCTGTTGTTTCTTGGCCAAGAACGGACGGAAAAAAGCCCATACAGTCCGCCACCACTCAGGGGCATTGATGACAATTACCAAGTGCTCTCGATCAGGCATGTGCGCTTGAACAGCGTTAAAAGATGCCGAAAAGATTCGCAAGAGCCTTGGCGTTATCAGGGATAGACGAAACCCTTCCATGTCCATAATGATGGTCAAATGCTGCTTGTCGTCGCGTTTGAGCCAAACGTCCCAAGTGAACAACGTTTGCCAGATGTAGTCATCTCGAATTCGTTCAATTGTTAAGCCATCTTTGTCCAGTCCAGTTGTATTCCATTGCCCCACCTTGTTCCAGTATGTGAGACGCCCAGCCTTGTCTGGCAGATGGATGGACGTTGGGAAGTGCTGCTGCACCTTGAAGAACTCGGGATGAGGACGTTTGAAGATGCCTTCGTCATCTACTTCACAGCGCCACTGCAAAGTTTCTGTCCACCTTTTCATGGCTTTCCGCACATCGCCGTCGCAAGACTCCAGCATGTACTGGGGCAGCTCCCTACCCAGTTTTTTCAAATCAGTGGGATCTGGATCCGGCCCCAACGCTGCAGCTTGACAAGACTTGGAATTGCGCCCCTCACGCGTCAATCTGAGTGAGAAGCACAACCTGTTGCTCAAGAGAACTGAGGCAGCAACAAAGTAGATGGCAACCAGGCAGTTTCTTCTTTGATGCTGCTCCCGCCGGTGCCATGGCACCAAATGGCTACACTGCATCTTTCCGTCCTTGCAAGCCTGACAATCGTAATATTGCGTGCTACGACTGCACACTGATGTTTCCTGAGATGATTCAACAAGGTCCAATCGCCATGCATGAGAACCCTATTCGGATGACCAAGCTGCCAAAGGGCGGGAATCAGCTCAAATTGGGGTGCTCGTGTGAACTTTTGGGATGAACAGTGTATGGACATGTACTGGCGATACTTCCAGCGCATCTCCCTTTTTTGCTTGACCTACGTGAGCACATTTGTACGCCCGACCTCTATTGATACCCGACTCATCTTCCTGGAAAGTCCTCTGAACTCGTTGAAGGTAGCCACCTATGGCAGCTCTGCCTATGGGCATTGCTGAACCCAATGACGATGATTATCTTATAGTATGTCAACCTGCAAGATGTGCATTTCCCTGTTTGTTCCATGGCGGAAATGGCGAAGGATGGCAAAGGAGCTCTCTCAGGTGAGGAAATGCTGCTCCATTGCAGAGCAGATGCTCCAGCGCGTTTTGCACGCACTCACTGTACTCTCCTGCCACAGAGACACAGAGAAGGGAGAAAGAGAGAGTCAGTCAAAAATCTATGGATGCACAGACAACCACGTGGGGACTTTGCCCTCTTGCGTAATGCGGGCGTCATGGGCTGGCCTTGGGGTGTCCATTTCCGTCATGTGAATTTCTACCGACGAGCCCTTGCGTTCCACCTTGGTGACCTTGGCTGCAGCACCATGCGGCTGGTTACCTCTCATGTCCTTCGTGCTCTCCTGCATGGCCAAGCTAGTATACTCAGTGCCAGCCAAAACACCTGAAACTGGGTGCCTGGTGCAAGAATGTACCTTAGGACAGGCAGGGAAGTAGGCTCGCAGAATGCTATAGCACAACCTGTTAACAAAGGGCCAATGTCGTCCAGCTGCTCCTCCTCACTCTTGTACTGCGAAAAGTCTCTGATGCCCACGCTTCTGACTGCAGTGATCCGAAAAAGGGTCGACTTCTTGGAGCCGCTGAAGCCTTCGGGACTCAGGCAGTATTTGCGGATGATGCCCATCGACAGCCCTAGGCTTGACTTGAACTTGAAACGCATTCTGAGGGAATCCGGGCCGCTGCTTGCAACTGACAAGTCTGGAGTGCAGCTCGACCTGAGCCGAAACGAGAATCCCAGGACCCAAAGTCGGCTGTCGAAGTTTTAAGGATTCTAAGGGTGCTGCACAGCCCACCACGTCACCACCGCGCCGACCTTGTACTGTTCCTCGAGATCCAGCGCCACCTTGGCTGATAATGTCTCCACGACAAGACACAGGAAGCCAAACATGTCGAGACCACGGTTTGTCAAAATTCCCGTGTTCCGGTCCTTGTAAGTACGGCTTGTTTGGCATGCAGATGCAGTCAAGACTCTCCGCGGTAGAGCTGCCGCTTGGAGCTGGGCAACTTCTCCATGGCTTCAAGGAACAACCTACCAAGCAAGGAGCCTGCATACGCCTTCTGTGCAGCGACACAGTTCGAAGGCAGTCCTGAGGTACAGAAAGTATTGCTTGGTCTCCTTGCGCTCAGGGTCGCGCCTTGGGCTTTCGCGCTACCGCGGACGTTCTTGTAAGCAGTCATCAAGTATTTTCGGCGGAGGGTCAAAGCTGCATTCAACGCCTGCGTGCAGAATCTCAAATCTGCTTCCAAAAGCACTTTTTGGTATATCTCAGTATCTCAGCACTTCCCACACGCTCTGCATGTCGCAAGAAGCGACACGCCGATCTAGCTACACTTCCTCGGCTGTTGGCGCCACCCATATAGTTGAGGGGCAGACAGCTAGAATATACAGAATGGGCATCCTCGCCATCTACGCATAAAGTGGAAGGAAAGCGTGCACCCGCCCAACCTTGTAGAGGTGATTCGTGGTGTACAAGTGCAACGCAGCGGCTTCATCAACGGTCAGCCCAGCTCCTTATTTGCAGCGACGTTTTGGGCATGCATCGAAGCCCCATGAAGCAGAGCCAGTGAGTCAAGCATCTGCTCATCTTGTCCGCTTGACCCACGGATGCCTAGCCGCAATGCCACTCAACTCACCTTCCTGTTTATCTCCTGCCAAGCCCGGTCACCTTGCCAGCGACAACTTTGTTGAAGGGCTTGCATGTGGCCGGCAGGGCGAGGAGGGGCTGGGAGGCGACACCAAGAATATCTTCCTGACTGGGCAGGCAAACGGCAAACGTTCGTAGCATGCCGGATCTCCAGAGGCTTTTGAACCAAAGTCTAGCCTCTACAATCGAGGTCTCATACATGTATTACGCGTTTAGGGTTTGGTATGTTTTGCTTGCCCAGCTAGGCTTGAGCACGTGTCCAATCACAAAGCCGGAAGGCCAAGTCATCCGCACGGCTGTCCAGACCTTGGATCGACCACCTTTCCAAAGAGGCACGCTACTGCACACCAGCGCTTGTAAACATGAGGCAGGTACCATCTTTCAGGCGTTCCAGGTACATCCTGCCAAAAGGGAGACATTGCTGTGCGAAGGGCTGGTTTGAAGCAAGAGGCAAGCAGCCAGTCGCATGATGAGCAAGAAAAAGAACGGGTGTGGACCCAGTGACCCAACCTAGTGTACAAGCCGGCCCGCGTCCGCTACTCCCCAACACAAGCTTGTAACACCCTCAGCTGTACCCCTGAAGTGCCTGCAGCACGGCATGTGGACAGCAACGTACATGCCTCAAGCCACTGAGAGTCCTGTGCAGCTCTTGAGTTTCGGCGACAAAGGCGCCCATCTCTTCAGCCTGCTCGTCGATCCCCAGAGCCGCCTGCAGCAAAGTGAGCCTTTTGCTTGTCCACTACAAGATTTCAAAACCGCAGTTCCGCTCTGCCTTCCAAGATGCATCAGGAAGCCAATCGATAGGCTTACCCAGCTTCAACTCAGCAATTGCCTACACATCACACTTGCTCAGCGTGCTCACAGTGTCCAGCAGGCTGAAGAAGCCTTGTTGATGCTGTCGAACACATTTGGCGAATCACAGAAGCGGTCACCCATGGCAGCCGGATTCTTGTGCTCAATGTGCCTCACCTTGACCTTGATGAGCATTTCACATTGCTGGAAAACAATGCTGCTCAGAATGAAGACGTGCTGGCCACTGCAGGCTCTCTGCACATGAAAAAAAGTGTGTGCGCCGCTGCGGCAAAGACTTCGCGTTTCGGTGGTTGACATTTTGCCTGTGAAGCACGGAAAGATGCCACAAGCCATGCGCCGCACTCCAGTGGAGGCTTCTGCATTGCGAGGCGAACGATTGAATGGACGCGACACCTCTTGGACAGGCCTTACGATACTGCGCACGGGCTACAGCACAATTGCTGGTGCGCTTTAGCCCGCGCTGCTTGTTCGCTAGGTTGATTCTGGTTTCTCTTTAGGTTGAATTCAGCTCTGGCCGGATTTCTAAGTGTCTGGCGCCTGGGAACTTTGCAAAGGAGCGCTTGTCCAGGAATTTCTTCGTCTTTAAGCTCTCTGAGCCCCACCAAGCCTCAGCATGGCATGCAATCTAAACGCATTCAGGCAGCTTTCTGATCCTCTTCCCGCTAAATGATTCTCATCAACGCTATCATTGCGAGCATCGCTACTGACGATGGCTGCCGCACTGAGATGTTTTGCAGGCTAGCAGCAAAGATAATCGGGCGATTGCTTTTCTTGCAGTCTTCTAAGATGGCATCGACCACCGCTTCCATAACTGGCTGCCAGAACAGCAGATGCTCCTGCAATAGGCTGGAATGGCTCACGATAAGCCCCCTTTCGGCTCCATGCAAGTTGACGCGTTTTTGGTTCTGGAATTTCAAGGTGTATTGATTTTTTGCCCCTTCTGAAGAAGGCTTATGCCTGTCGTCACTTGGTTGCAAATGGGGAAGATGCTCTTTGAACAATTCGAGCTGGAGTCCTTCTCGTATCTTATTCTTGTATCAAAGGGTCGTCATCAAAGCGCCTTCATACTATCGATGCGTGAAGGTTGGAGGTTGGGTTTCTTTTTCAGAACCGACATGCCTCGACCACTTCACCAGCACGTGTTCCCTCCACAGGCTTGATCGTGCAAGCAGCATTCATCAGCAGAACACCCTGCGCCAGCATCGCCTCAGCTGCAATGTCTGAAGCAGTTGCTGCGATGGCGAGGTAAGGTTACGGCTAACTGCTCTGCTACTTTGTCTCCAGCATAATCAGGGTGGAAAACCTACAACAACGAAATAAAATGTTGCCCCCCAAGTGCCTGGAACCACTCAGGCGGACCAACTATTCCTGAGTGAAGCACTGATTGTGCGCGGCTCCAGGCTGTAGTTTTTGGGTACTAGCAGACTTGTGGACACAGGCAGCGGACGTACTGAGATCGTGGCCCTCTTTCTTCAGAAGTTTTCGCAAGTCTGGAACTTTGGTCTCTTTTGAAATCTTGAACTTCGACATTGCCGCTGCTTTGATTATGCAGCCTGACGAGCCACTACACAACTCGAGCAAAAGAAGGAAGGCTCGGCAAACGTAACAAGACCCCGCACACTGCAGAAAGACATTGCACCCAAGGATCGCATGGTGACCACAGCACCGAATTTGCCCGAATCCCAAGATTTAATAGCATTGTCAAAGTGCGCAATGCCTGTTGCAGACTCGATCCGAGGATAGGGCGACTGTCCCAAGGACACCACTCGCCAACCAGAAGGCGCATTGGGCTTGAGCGCTTGGAAGGTCAGCTCTCGCACTGGGATGATTTGCTTGTCCCGGCTGGGCCCAATGAATTTGGGCGCATCACTCAGACTTTCTAGGACAGGCTTCAGGATCTTGAACCAGCTAGCGCCATGACCCATTCCGGCAAATAAGGGTGCAAGCTGCAAAGGATCTTCCGCATCAGGGGGCGCTACAGCATCTACAGCTTCCAGCTTTGGCTTCTTGGTTTCTGGAGCGCTGGGACCGCTGGAAGCTGGGCCAGGACGCTTCTTTGGTGTGGGCGCCAGGGTGGCCTTGGCCTGCGTTTCTGCAGCCGAGCTGGACCCTCGCGCCTTTGCCCTGGCCTTGGCCTTCGGCCCTCGCTTGGGCTCGGCTTCCACACCACGCTTCGGTGCAGCTTTGGCCTCCGTGGATTCCGTTGAAGTTGCGACAATCGCCTTTCCCCGAGCATCCACCTTGCCTTCCACAACACGGCCCCATGTTGAAGGTACAGTTCCGGACAGAAACCATGTTATCTTCACTCCGCTTTTGGCTTTTTTTGCCCAGTCTGAGCTCTTGCTCTTGTTCTGCTCCATGGCCTGAAACTCCGGAAACTTGATCGATTTGCAGCCGTTCTTGGCCTTCACCACCTTCAATGTTTTGCCGCTGGACAGCATCACTGACGTCTTGTCGCCGTGTATGGCTGCATGGGCGGCAAGGGCATCTGCCTCTGAGATTGGCATCTAAATTTCAAAAGCACCGGGTAGGCTTGCCTTTGGCAAAGACTCGAGGGTGACAGCTCCCAGAACACGTGGCAATCATGCATCGCCATGCACTTACTGATTAGCCCAGCTCCATACCTTAGAGATCTTGATAGAGAGTCTGTAAGCTCAATGTGCATCAATCTCAGGAAACGTCGAAGCTTCGAATGAAAAGCTTCACACAAATCTGCGAAGTCAGGCGCGTCTCCCATCAATTCAAATCGAAACACAGCAATAGGAGCCCCTTCCAGGGTTGGTACTAACAGGCTTTTCATCCCTACAATGTGTTCCAGCAGAGTTATATTGGTTTGCTCACTTGATCCCCTTTAAGCTTTTCATGTCGACCTTTTCTGGCTCAGTACTTTGGCAATGAATCCAGTCTTAGCTTAGTTCAGACCTCATCAAGCATCACGGTCAGTGGGTATCGGGAATTTGTGGTCTGACAGGACATGTAACCATCATCGAAGTCATAGTTGAGCACGACACCTTGTCGGCCTTCATAATCCGATTCATCATCAATGACCTCTATGCGATCGCCTGGATAAAAGTCCTGTGGTGACTCGACATAGTCCTCGTTGTAGACCTCACGCCAGCGTGTTCGCTCCTTGTCGTGGAACGCAGCAACATCTTCTGGATTGCGCGTAATGACTCGAACATCATTGATGCCAAACCATTCCTTCTTACCTGCTCGCATGAGCACACGCGCAGGAAGATGCCTGTGCGCTCTGGAGCACGCCACTGCATCCGACAGTCTTGGCACAAATGCTGTAGAAGGGGCACGCGCATACATTCTGAAGGCAGAAAGCTTGAAAGCCAGCCTCACTATCAGTATGCAGCCGCAAGCAAGCAAGGCTGCACGTGACCTCCTCATCCTCTTGCAAGCTGTTACTGTTGTAAACTCTTAAGCAAGTGCTCGCCTCACATTGACTATTGTGGTCTCAGGCACCAGGCTTGGCTGTAGCTACTGAGCAGAACCAGTAACAGCTCTTAAAAAACTGTTCTCACTACGCGTGATTATGTCGTCAAGCTACCGGCTGAGCCAGGATTGCGACCAACAGTGACCATGGTGAACTGGCAAAGTACCGTAACACTGCCTACCATCCTGTTATTTGAGAAACCCTTTGAGAATCCATTCATCCCAAACTCATCCCAAGTATCAGTAGGTCCCCTGTTCTTGCAAATTCTGATTCCCACCGCAGTCCCACCCAGAATTTGCAAAATCCGTGGCGGCTCCTGCGATGTATCAAGGAACAATGCTGAACTCGAGCTAGGGGTTGAGGATAGATATAGCAAGTACAACACCTGTAGAGTTGCTGACAAGCAGCAACAGACGCCGAATTCAACGCCTAATCCCGCATCATCTGGCTCACCTCCATAGGTGCAAGGAAATTCTTTAAGTATGAGATGACCATGAGTCCATGAGAGTTTATAGCGACGGTACCAGGCGGGGGGACAAATCACAACTGTTCACCACAACATGGCTTCCGTGGAAGGTGAGCATTCTCAAGTTCAGCTTTTCATGAGCACTGCATCTAGAGTTCAGCCTTAGGCTGCACTCCTTGCATGTCTTGAGATGTTACTGTAGCTGTAGATCAGTCTGTACAGGAGATTAACATACCTGCAGCTCCTGGTCATACCTCAAAAGCTTCATCTACATGATTCATACTGGCAGGAACCAAGGCAGAAACCAAGGCAGGTTGCAGGTCGACAATAAGCAGCTGATGGCCACCGGATGCTGCGTCAACATTCCAGCAGCAAAATGTCAGTGACAATATGTCAGCGACAAAGCATGGCCGTAAGCTTCTTGTTTTCAGGAAGCTCCCTTCGTCTTTGCAGGTCTTTGACGGCTATCCAGAACAAAGCCTAGCAAAGGCTGTGGCGGCCAGTGTGGCAGCAGGCTTAGGTCAGCACTGCGGACCCAGTGCGCTGAGTGCCAAATCGATGGTCGAGACATGTTGGAAACATGTCTGGCCTTCTACAGGTTAGTGCCGTGGGCAACACATGCTATAATCCGCCTGTACCCGGTACGCTTTCGAAAGGACCGCCAACGCTGTCCACCTCGCGGCCAGTGTGCTGAAGCTTAATGCCTTAACTTCATGCTGCGAAGAGCTGACTTGAGGCTGTGGCGTGGTCTTCCTTTGCACCGAGCCCTTGACATCAAGAGTCTGGAACAATCTGGAGAAATGCATTACACATGCGAGTGGCAAGCTGTCTGTAGTCTGTAGCTGAGTGATGCTCTGCGCAGCAACCAGCTAAATCGTCGGGAGCTGGGCCTATGCAGTATGCAGATTGTGTGGCGACTGATTCGATTGCATCACGCACATGTTCCTTGAAAATTTGAGGACCAAGCGGTGACGGCAACCCTGGGTGCTGAGCACTTGCAGCCTGTCATGATGCCCAGTCCAATCCGCTCTGTGCAATTGGTTAGATTCTCAGGAATTCTGTAAGATGCAAGAAGTGCCTGCTAACAAGCGTTGCTGAATGCTGTCACAGATCATGCAAAATCAAAGCGTTCTTTGTGTTCACTAGCTCGCTGATTCGTCCCCCCGTCAAACCTGTCGTTGCTTCTTGTGTCCAGACCTTCTGCTGCGTATTACATGCTCACTGGGACGATGGTTCTGCGGCGATAACCCCATCTTGCTGCTCGTGTTTGCATGGCTTGTCTGTTCGAAGCCTGGCTTGACTTGAGCGTACTCCAGGAGAATTCGCGCTTGCCCAAGTTCCCAAGGCCCCGGCCGGTGCGTGCGCCAAAGGTCCCGCGTAACCTGTTGATGCGGCGCAGGCTTGTAATGCTACAAGCAGAAGTGGCAGCATGTCTGGCTTTAAGCAAGGCACCTTCGCCAAGATCTGTGTGCACAACCCAGCTCTCGCTTTCCATCCGCAAACGTTTGTCGGCCTTACAGCCACATGTGCTTTCCTGCTACTCCGGCCACGGGTACGTCATAATCATCTTTCCCTTGCAGGCTGACACAGTACGCAATGCTGGCTAAACCTCTTTCTCTCCCGAGAAAATTCTCTGCATCCGACCGAGCCGTTTGTGTTGCAAGATCTGCTAAGGCAAGTGCTGCCTTCTGGGCATCGTTTGACTCTGCCACCACACCCTTCTCCGATACAGAGGCCTGTGCATCAGCAGCAGCATTCAGAGCTTCCTGCTACAATCTGTAGCAGTGGTCAATCGCTACCAGCAAAGCGGTTCCAGGTTCCGTGACAGATCTGGACTCCATCATGGATGCCCAGAACATGAAGAGCCCAGACCTCCATTTCGGTCTCGATGGTGGGCTCCGCCGTGCCCACAGCAGCAAGCTTCTGCCAATCACCCGCCTATAGAAACAACACACGAACAAGCCAACGAATGCGAAGATCATGGCCCTCCTTGTGAAGACTACCCACCATCATATAACGGCCTAGTACTCTTACTCGTTAGTTACTAGATCCTTGCTGTCCTCATTTGCGTGGAAAAGCTCTTCCTCAAGGATGACAATCATGTCCAGGCTTGTTTGAACTGCTGGGTCTACTGCATGCGCTGCGTAGCGCAGCTTGGAGACCTTGTCAGAAGCCTCAACTCGACTGAGAGCCACGAGGTCATCAGTCGCAAGTCGAATAGCAAAGGGTGTTCGCTTTCGGTCTGGCCTGTCGCCTGAGACGGGCCCTCCGACGAAGGCGAAGGTCAGCACACGCAACTGTCCACCGCCAATACAAACAACGAAAGTTGGCTGGTACAGAACGGGATCAAGTCCACACTCAGCTACTAGCTGCATGCCTGGGCTTACAGAAATGTTGACTGCGCACTCCGCTGCCAAACTTCTGAGGGCTTTCTCATCGATCTTGTGCCTCTTCAGGTACTCTGGATCTGGCGTCTCGTCGAAATCACTTGGAACGCCCAGAGTTCCTCGCCGGTGAAGCAGCGCATATGCCACTCCTTTTTCGTTAAGGCCATACCCTTCGTCCAAGAGTTCTTGGCAAATGGACTCTGCCAAGGCGTCCAGTGCAGCTTCGCATGAAGCCGTGCTGACTTGGCCGATGGATTGGTGCTGCGGACGCACAGGATACAAGCGTCTTCGGCCAAGGACCAGTATGCTTCCACCTTGCATTGTTCTTCCCAAATCTCTTAAGCGTTCGAGCCGCTCTGTCTCTGAAGACGGCAACGCAACTTCAACCTCAGGGCAGGCAAGCAATTGAAACCAGGTCGCAAAGCAACAGAGCAAACGCGGGACACATACGGGAGCCTGAAGGCCCGCTATAATCATTAGGTGGAAGGGGAGTCCGTGGAGTGGACAAGCTTTTTCGACAACTCCCACCACTCCCTCTGGACGTTCATGAAGCCCAGGCGGAAGCGGTGGCAATCCTGTCCGCCAAAGACGGCTACTCCCCTCGCCGATTTTGGTCATGGCGCTGACCAGAAGCTCCTTGGAAGTAGCTGCAATCTTGTGACCAAGTCGCCGTGCATGGCCGCCGCCCCGTGAGGCAGAATCCAGGAAGCCAGGTGCAGATCCTCCAGCAGCAACTGCGCGGCTACTTTTGGAGGACTCGAAGGCAAAGACTTCCTTCATTCCAAAGCTTTCTGTAACCATGGCAAAGCCTGTGCTATTATGGTAACGCGCAGAGCCTTCTACTTTGCTGGGGTGGTCAACGTGGGATGGAGGCGACGCGATTTCCCCGGTACCTTCTTTTGCAGTAAGGCATCTGATCTGCTGGCTACACCTACCAGCCAACAACACATGAACCCACTAAAGTGAGGAAAATGATGAAAAGTAAAGCTGAGCCCATAGACTTTGCACACGAACATGTCAATGTACTTCTCATGCCCTTAGAACTCAAAGGCAAGTGTATCCAAATCATGGGACGTGTGGCTTCCCTGCTGTCTGCGTGGATGTGGCAAGAAACAAAGCCGCACGATTCCGCGATGGAGCGCGACCATCTGCAACAGCTCATTTTGTTCTTTGAGTTGCCTTCTTGGCAAGAGGGATCCGACGCGAAAAATTGGACATCAACTGCCCAGCACCTTTCTATACTTCTTGGTCAGAAGGCACGACTCTACAGCCGTGATGCCCCAGTCCTGCCGAACAAGCTGCATCGAGATCACTGAATGCAAGATTTGAGTTCATCGGCTTTGCCTTACCACTGTTGTGCCCAGCTCCATCAACTCCGGCTCTTTCTTTGGCCTCGCAGCGCTTCGCCGTTCCTCCTCAAGCTTGATCAATCGCTCTTCTGAAGCCTGCTCCTCGTTCAAGCAACCAAGAATGCCGTAAATGACCTGAGCCATATCATATCCGCTTCGAGGCACGACAAACTTGAACCTCAAACATTCTGAGGGATAGTGCTGGCACCTTGTAGTCCAAGTTGAGTCTCATGATACCTTGGGTAACGGCCTGCAGGAGCTCAGCTATGACAAGAGCTGGATCGATGTCACGGCAAAGTCATACCTCGCTGATGTACTCGAAGTGCATTGTGCCGCCCTTTATCAGGCAGCCAATGCCTAGCTCGAAACAGAAACGCAACAGGTGGAGGCGCTAGAACAAAGGAGTCCCCAAGTACCGCGCTTCATCAGGGGAATTATAGACATCAGAAGGCATACTCTGCACAGGTCCCTGCCCTACTCGCCTCTCTGCTCGCCTTCTTAGAAACACTTCTGCGCCTTTGCTTGAGATTCCTGGCCTTGCCAGGCCAGCGGAATCTTCTGATATGAGTGATGGGCCCTGATTTTGATGTGGCATCCTTTATCGTGCTCTTGAGGCTACAAAGATTTGCTGTAGGCTTCGAGTCATGCTCCTTTGATTCTTGAGATGTCCCATTTGTCTTGGGATTGCACTCAGGGCTCAGTTCCCAAACTGCATTGCACCAACGCGACAGGGCCACCAGTAAGGACAAGTAGCTGCACAAGTTGCCCACAGCTAGATCACAAAAAGCTGTTGAGCTCTTGCCGTGGGGTTGCGGCATAGGCAGCGCAACAGTGAGAGTGTTCATTGTTCTCTTATGTAGCGTACTGGACTCCACTGGCCCCGCAGGAAGCTGCATAGCTGTACAAGCTCGATGCGTTACCTGTTCTAGCCTGTAATTTGATGGGCAGAGGAACCCCGCTACCAGAAGTCTTCTGCCGTGACAGCAAACCTAGGCTACGAAGGCCTTTCTTGACGAAGGCTATACCCCAAAATTGTTGATTTGTTAAAGGCCTGGGCGTCGGTCTCTGCTTGGCCTGGCTTTGTCCAGAAGCTGCCAGCCATATTCCCTTTCCGCCTTCCACTGGGTTTATCCCTAAACCCTTAACTCTTTCAACTTTCTACTTGTTCCACTTGTCCAAGGTGCAAATGACTCCATCAAACCGACCAGAATCCAAAAGAACCTGCAGTGCTGCAGCGCAGGTCTCACGTGGCTTGTGATTCAGCTTGAGGGCCTGTGCAGCCTGAGGAATCTCGTAAGATCCGGCCTCAGCTCCACTGGCACGTATCTGCCTTGCCCCGAAGCGCGGCATGTGGCCTGAACCTGCCCACCTGGATTACTTCTTCCTCCAGGGAGCTCATGATAGGTTACATGGGCTGCGTAGGAGTCCAGCAACGTGCTCAATGGTAATGTCAGAGACCTGAGCTTTGGTTATGAAGTGACATCATCGAGTGTGATAATGACTTCGAGAGACTGGGTTCGGTGCGTTGCAGGACCTCAGGGCTTCGACAGCCCCGGCAACCAAACTGTCCTTTGGAAAGTGCAGGCGCGGGGAAAGTTGAAGAGACTCCAAGCTGAGGCTCCGTCACATACTATAGAATTCCATCTGGCACTCACTATCCCGATCCGAAGCCCTGCGCCATCGTAGGTGGGCAAATCCTCACGTGAGCTTCAACTCAATCCATTGCTGTCTGGCCACGGGCATGACTTGCAAGAGGATAGGGACCCTGCCAAGCCACGGATGGTTTGCGCGCTATCTGGGTTCGGAGCCTTTGCAAGCAGACACCGCTCTGTGCACAGCTGAGACAGCTCCAAGCTATGCTCGCTATGCTAGGGCTCACGGCATTCTCGATTTTGCGTTTTGTTGCCATGGGCCTGTGCACCACACACCATTTCAAAGTGCTTCGTGCAAGATGGGCAGGCTGAGCAAGAGGGGCCTGAAAATTGCTGCCCGAGTTATGGGGGCAGGTCAGCTTGAGCAGCTGGACAAGGTTTGCAAGCCAAGTATGGCTCTCATGCAAGCCAAGTGCCGTCCTGTTCACCCTGAAGCCACACATGGTTTTCCCTTTCTCGCGGCACGTCGGCATTGATATCTGCCTCCAGCATGTCATCATCAGCTGCCAACGCAGGCTTCTGTGGAGGCTTTTGCATGAGGTACCTTGAGATGCTGATGTGTCCGAACAAAAGCGGAGCAGGCAAAACAGTAAAGCTTCAGAGCAACAGCCGAGTCTTGGACAAATGCATTAGCTGGGCGAGTTCCTGGAGAACACAGTGCAAGGCACGCTCCAGAAGGATAACGCAATTTGCCTGGGTGATCTTCAAGGATTTGTAGGACCCCAGACTGAAATCACAGGCTTCCTTTTGAAGGCAAAGCAAACCTGCAAAATTCGAATGTAATAATAATAATGATAATAATAATAGTAATGATGGTAATGAATAATAGGATTCCGCTGGCGACAGGGTTTTGGTAGACTTAGATCGGCCCGAACTGAAATCTGCTTTTGGGCAGTTGAAACCTGCAGAAGCCAAGTTGTAACCAAACGCATTATTATATCATTATATCTATATATACACATGTGCGTGCCATCCTGTGAACTGCTGGAATCTTGGACTTCAGGCTTACAAGTCACCCATCCACCGGTCCAACGGTCATCCCTCATGGGGCAGCCGGGCAGGCGCAGATAGATTACCGCGTAGGCCATGTAAAAAGCATTGTACGTTGAGACATGCCTAGACCTCGACACCATTTTGGAGCGGAAGCTTTGCACCTCTGGACATGCAAGCAAAGCCTTATTCAGCCACAAGGTGCTTGTTCGCGGAACCCGATGCGATCCTAGACCCAGAGCCTGTATATCACATACAGAAAGCTTCAGGTTCCAACAACTGAGAACTGGCCTCTGGTCCAGGCATCCGTATTTCCTGCGGCTTCAATTGGGAACCTCGAGGGGTTCTCCGCGCAGAAATGATCAGGGTTACATTGTCAAGCGCAGCTCCGCGCGGGCTGAAAATGCCTGATGTTCGAAATCTGGTCATTGCAACACCTCGAATTACATGCTTGTGGTGTAGGGCGTACCGTTCAATGGATCGAAACTTCGCGCAGACCACTAAGAAAACTTCTGCGCCATCCTGGTTGGATGATGCCTGATGCCGGCAAGATATTTTATATGTCCATGTGAGCTACGTTTGAAATTCCATGCCTGGCTAATGGACATGGGCTTCGGGTTATCGTCTTTAATTGTCTCCCATATTCGTTTTTCATCATTTCGACTTTTTCACCAGAATGACTAAGTAATACATCTCAAGCAGCAAGTCTCGCTGCATCATGCTTATCTTTTTGTTTTGTCTCTCCTATCGTTTTACTGGCTTTGCAGTGTCGGCCACTAAAGTCATGTCCACCCGAGACATGATCACCACGTGTCTTTTTCTTCTTCGAAGTGCAGCTGCTCCCCACTTGTAGGTCCACCCTCAAACACACTTTGAGTTTTCTGTCGCGTCGGATGGTCTTCTGAGGCGCATTCCTCAATTTGGTCTTGTCAACCGTGGCATCAGCGCAAATTGAAGCTCATTCTCAGCATCTTTACAAACTGTCAAGGCTTGCTTACACGGTCTTGCGAGGGCCAGCAAGATTGCGGGCGGCATTTTCGCGTGAGCACATGTTGGCACGAGCAGCGGAGCAGATGCAGGTCTACAGCAGCATACAGCAGCCAATGGAAACTTTGCAGCATTGGATTTCTCGCTGACACAGCACAAATGGCTGATTGCATGCATTAATTCCCCCGGAAACTGGATGTAGGAGGCATTCAAGAACTTACCTGCCATATGTCGCACATCATACTGTAACTGTAGGAACCTCCTTGATCCCTTTAATTAGGGACCAAATTTGAGCAACGTTAGCTTTGCATCCCCAACAGTCCTGCGAGGCGCGCTGCAGAAGGTGAGTTTCGTGGGCTGCGCCTTGTGTTCTGGTGTGCGTAGCTAGTGGGCTTAAGAAGTGTTTTCCCTGCTGCACACGCATCACAGGCCGCA
Organism: Symbiodinium pilosum; assembly: GCA_905231905.1. Classification (NCBI taxonomy): domain Eukaryota; class Dinophyceae; order Suessiales; family Symbiodiniaceae; genus Symbiodinium; species Symbiodinium pilosum. Next base: position 99,128 of record CAJNIZ010043748.1, read on the forward strand.
CCTGACTGCGCGTGCTGCAGCCACCGCTGGAGCCTCAAGCGAAGCGGCAACATCCCATCTTCGGATCTGACCCACGGTCCCTGAAGAGTAAGAATCCGACTCTACGATCCTGCGATCCGCTTGATGCACTTCCTGAGTAGAGGTCCACATCTGCAAGCCAATTGCTGCCGCTCCGTGAAAGCAGGCACAAGAAGCCCAAGTGCACAAGCTTCTGCTTCAAACAGCTGGATGATCTGCTTGCTGTCCGGGCTGCAGCGGCCAACTTGGCGAGGCGCTGGACCTCTAAAAACATGCAACAGCGGCAAAAGAAGGGTGTTGGCAGGCGATAGCATTCGCGTCAAGTTCCTGGTAACATTTTGACTGTCTACTGCGTGCTACAATCATTCCAACCAAGGTCTGCGCTGCTTCTTCACCACCGATGCCTGGTTTGCGTTCTTCATAGGGAATGCTGCTGCTGTCAAACGACTAAGCCTGATAAAAAGGCAGAACATTGAAAAGCAAACAGACTTAATCTTTTGACTTGCGCTGTTAGCAGGTCAGTCGGTCCCATTCTCAAATCAGTCACGACGCGGGCTCGATATGTCCTGCTTCGGTGATCCTAGCGCCATAGACAACCAGCCAGCGATGAACAGAAGGCCACCTATCGGCGTGACGGGCCCTAGGATCTTCCGCAAGCTATGCCCTTTTGGAAGTAGGACCAAGCCATAAATGCTTCCGCTGAAGCAAACACAGCCGTAAGAGAACAGTCTCGGGGCAGAGTTGCCTTTTCGAAGGCTGGCAGCGACGGCAACCATAACAGCATGAATCAGCTGGTACCAGGCCGCTGTTTTCCAGGATTCCAGAAGCTCAGGGTCAGAGACATACTTCTTCAGCCCATGTGCACCGAAGGCACCCATTGCGACACCAAAAGCACCGAGCGCGCCGCTCACAGCCTGTCAGGTGAGGTCTGCTTCCAGGCTTCCCGATCACAATGATCCAAGTAGCCACTAAGTAGCCTAGAGCCTCTTACTTAATTTTGTCGACTCTGCTTCGGCCCAGAAACTACTTTGCAAGTGTAATGTCAGCCAAGGCACTGTCCAGTCCATGGTTCCAGCACAGCAGTCCGCTTAACCTTCACCTAGTATCCTCCTTTGCGGTCAGCCAGAAGAGCCGCGGAGTTTTTTTTTCAATGCCCCGCTGTGCACAGTGCAAATGTTCTTGTCATGAGTTTAGCTGGCCTCTCCGAGCCAACAGCTGCAGGGCGTAGGTCGGTGATTCCTCGCTGAGTGGCTGGCTCCGCAGCTGGGGCGTCTCTTCGAGAAGACGCTGCAGCAAGCCTCGGCGCTAATGATGCAAGAAGGTACAAAAGGGAGAAAAGGCATCGCTACCAAAAGGCTGGTGGCCAGTCTAAGAAAGGAGCCCTCAAATGCGGACACCATTGCGCGATCCCTTCTCGCGCTTCCTGTGCCATGCGTTGCTGTGTAATACCATATCCTAGAAGCAGGCTTTGCATCCTGCTGGATTAGCGACTACAGTCAAATAATCATAGTAAGCCTCTGGGGCCCATACCCTCTAAATCCATCAGCGCCGCCACCTAAGTCTTTGATGTTCAGCTACAAGGAGCAAGAGACCCTCAAGACTTCAGAGCTTCGAAGGTTCGAATCCGTTTAGTGGCTTCCGAAGTGTTTGGGGGCGATAGGGGCGTTGGCAACTGCAAGTGACAGCTTCAACGTGATGAGGCCATTTTCCCCATCGGCCAAACATGGCCAAACGCTAGCCATGCCTCTGTCATCATCTGTGACGGCAGGGGTGCTGGAGAATTGGTCAAGCCAATGCTCATCCAAATCTGGCAGCTCGAGCAGCTCAGTGCCGTGCGGATGCATTGTCCGTGCGCGTGTATATTGTCTCCTTGCCCCTGCAGGTGTACTTGATGGCAAGGCAGTCTTTTCAAAGCTGCTTCGGGGTGTGCCTCTTCAGGACATTCTCGCGGAAGGAGTGCACCTGCCGCCCGCAGAGAAAGTAGAACATGGCAGTCCTTGGAATGGCGCCATAAGAACGCCGACGGGATGCGAGCGGCAGAGGCTCACAGACTGAGAGATGCGCCAGAGATCATCCACCAAAAAACATGCCGCATCGCCTTTCACAAAGCACCTTCAAGGACGGCTATTGAAAGGCACAATCCGGTAGGGATTTCAACGTGCGTAGCAAGGGTTTCAGGCTGGACCGAGCAGCGCGGCCTGTGAAAGCTGACAAGGTTCTCAATCGTTGTTGCGTCCAGTTGCAGCGCTACAATATCAGCGCCCTGTGGCACCATTAGCCCACCTCAATGATGGCTAAAGCCAGTGACTCGGCGGGCTCAAAAGAGAGATGCTTTCCGTCCCACTTCTTCCAAGCCGAGCCGCGGAAAAAATAAGCAAAGAAGGAGCTGACGTGGCCAGATCCAAGTCTTTGCTGAATCTGCCACAGCTCACCTAGGACTGCTGGACGCTAATCCTAAGCAACCTGCAGAGCTAAGTACGAGTAGGCTTATTTCAAGAAATATGGCTATCAAAATTCGTAAGTATAAGAAAGCATAGGACATGACATCATCATAGCTTGGGTGTTGCCGTCCCTAGGCTTCAGCGTGGTACACTTGGCTTCGGAAGACTGCACTTGCACTGACCAGGCACAAACTCATTTAACATCGGCGAGAAACCTATGGCCGATGGGAGGTAAGCGTGGTCATCGTCTAGCAGCATCAGCATGTCACCGGATACCGCCCTCAGAGCCATCGTGAAAACTGGGGGAGACGGTCATCTGAAAGCTACGTCCATGCACACGCTCAGCTGCAATGCTGGGCCTCTTGCACACCAATCGACTTCTGAAACCAGTCGACTGCCCCAAGCAATTTGGTGCCTGGTCCTGCATCCTCCTCCATCCAATGAACCTGGGCAAAGCAAGCAAGTAGCCACCATCGAAAAGAGCACTGCGCAAGCTGCTTCCTCACCTCCATCCATGGATGGCTTGACATTAGATGTTTGACATGATCCGGCAGCTCGTACTTTCTGCCTTGCGAGCAGCAGCCGTGACACCAAACACCCATAGTTCAGACGGCGAAGCCTTCGCGCACCGAGAGCCTTGGCAGTGAAAGAATGAGCCGATCGGGCCGCCTTGACCTCGGAGTTGGGACAGATTGGCTGTGAAGCGCATTAAACCATCAGTGCCGCACTGGCTGGCTATGGATTCCAGCGCTGGTCTGATCCCTGAGAGAGCAGGCTTGAGACGCCACCATCACAGTGCCCTAAGCAGTTTGTGGCCTTCCAGCCGTGATGGTAAGGAGGTCATGCCCACAATGAGAACAGGAGCCCTGGCGCAAACTAGCGTAAAGCTGCGAAAAGCTGTGACTTGAGGAGGTTCAGACTTGCTGAACTTCTTTTCTCACATCTTCAATTTATGGCGCGCCTGCAAGTTTCTATCATCAGCGGCGCTGGCTTTGCCTTGGAAGAATGCGCTGCGAAGTCGCCAGAAAAAGCGGCAAGAGATAGATAGCCACAGAAAGGAGAGAGAGGCAACGACAGACAGACAAACGAGAGCTTGCTAGCGGCTAAGAAAAGGATCGAAGCCACAGTGCACAAGGGTGTGCACGTGTTGTCGGGCCTAGCTGCTGTGAAGAGCAAAGTCACCTTCGGATCTCGGCCAGTAAGTATCAAAGTGCTACGTGAAGCGCAAGAGAGCCCTGCACAACGATTGCGGGCTAGTGCCTGACACTTGGCTAAGGGATGTAGTGGGGCTTGATTGAACTTTGCGCCAGACGGAGCATTCATGAGCATTCATTTGTAAGATGGATTAGCATGGCATGCCTTCCGAACATCACTACTCGCCGCAGGCTGTCCACGTGAAATGAGGAGAGCTTTGTCGCTGTATTACATGACTCCAAGCCAGTTGAATTCCCTCCGATTCCGCACTCCCGAGATTGACCTGTGTGAAGAGATGACCTGTCAGTTTTCGCCAATGTAGCTTCTAAGACAGCCCAAGATCAAAGAAAATGCAGCTTATTGATGTCTTTTTTTAGGCATTTGTATTGGGGAGAGGGATAATTATTAACACATACGAACGCCAAAGGGATAATGCGAGCGCATGGGTAAAGCCATCTGGGATCCGTGCAGCTGCCGGGCGTCGCTTGGTCCACCCCTGGCAATTTGTTGCCCAGCAAACAAAACAAGTAGATGGATTTACTAGCCTTCGAAAGCTAAAGGTTGGAGCACCGCTGAAAGCTTGAAATCGCCGCTGAGCTTTTTCTGCATTTGGGCTTCCTCTCGTACTTGGTTTAGCTCCTCGTTTGAAACTATGCCCGAGCCTAAAGGGTGCTGAGCCCATCCTTGTTGAGATTAATTGTCACACTCCACGCTGATCACAGGAATTCTGGCCAAAGGCTCAAGGACTTTACACGGGGCATAGCAACTGAGGAATCTGCTGATGCCTTGACCGACGGCCATGTTGTGAAACTAGCTTTGAATCAGCAATCGCCGTCACTGAGTTGCAATGATGGGGTTCAGATTTCAGTGTATTTCAGGTCGGCAGTGTTGGCATCAGCGTTCCAGACTTGCGCTGAGGAGCTTCTCAGGCACCCGCATATTTACAGATTGAAATTCGACGCGCTCTTAGAGTCACCATGCTTTGCTAGAAATCGACCGTGATCCACAGCGAGCGAGAAAGATTCTTCACCTCAGGTTGCAGAATGGCTGTCCCAAGCAGAGCTGGACATTTGTTTACACACAAACCGGCCCCGGTGCTTAGGCTGCGACCTATGGTGTTCGATCTTCCTGCTACCTGGATATTGCCTGGATGCAGATGGGTCGTGGCTCTCGCTACATGCCTCAACAAAAAGGTCTCTCCCTTTGCGCAGCATATCCAAGGTTGTCAGCAGCCCTCCCAGAGAGACATGATTGGTCCCAGGCACTTTCGTTGAAGGAGTGCCGTCTCTTCTGATCGGCTTGATATCTGTAAGCTTCGTAGAGGTCTGGGCAAACAAAGTAGACTCGTCTTGCCTTCTCGGTCGCAAGCGTTGCGCCAAACCTCCAAATGTTGGCTAACATGGTCACACAACCACACTGATTCTCACCACCAACAGAACAATGATCATGTGCAGCAGCGGCACCTCTTTGCTGGAAGCGGAGCCTGGCCAGCACATTCCAAGCGCTCAAAGATTTAAGCAGATACGAGTACGTTGTTGAAACTCGCTCTCGACGCAGCTATGAAGGGTGTGGTTAAGTCGCATCACATGGCATGACATGGCGGGGCGAAGCGATGGCAAATCCACGGCAGCAGGCCCGGCACACGCATGACGTTCGACAACGCGAAAAATTTCACGTTCGAAGCCGCACACTCAAGCGGAGTAACTGTTCGTCATCATGTGCAGAAAGGCGGGGGGCTTTCACAACAGAACTGCACTCGCACACGGCCTGATGTCGTTTCCGCTTTACGTGAAGGCTCTCAGAATATTCCTGGCATTTGCCAAGGAGATTCGCATAGCAGACCTCTCACTTTACTCTTTCATGAAGGTGGTCCAACCGCAGTCCTTCTAAGTGAGACCCGTCTTGTCAGTGATATTTCATGAGCGTTCGCCGAAACTCATGATGAAATCGGATGCCATGAGCAAGTTGGGGGGGTCCTATCGCTTTTCGGGCTTCTGGCCTATATACAAAAAAGTGTCTCTTTTGGGGGGCTCATCCAAAACACAGTTATGGTTCCTTCTTAGATTGAGGGGCATCCTTTTGGGGAGGGGGGGGGCCACTTTGGGCTTTCTGCGCATTCCTTTGTCTCATGGCATTCCTTCTCTTCGTGCCTCATACGCGAGTTTTGACCATTGCTCACATGGGGATTCGCATGTATCCTACTGTAGACATCCTGTCATTCCTATGGAGATCACGCACAACCCCGTCATTTTGCATGGATGCCCATGTAGAAATGCTGTTATATACTTCCTCTGGACAACACTGTCGAGGCGGAACTGAAACTAGACGTCGTGACGATTTCAGTGAGCTGTCAAAGACGTGAGAAGCTCTAAAATTGGGCGCTGCGAAGGTGCAAAGACTTCATGCATCTTTAGGCCAGAACTCCTTCTTCACAACCACTTAAAGGAAGCATGATATTATCCTCGTACCACCTCAGGCCTGACCCTGTAACGCACCCCCACCCGGCTTTATACCAGACGATGCGTCTTAACCTTAAGCCCTTGTAGATCCTTGTAGTTAAGCTTTCTGCAGCATCCTCCGCGCCTGATTGCTCCAGTGCTCAAGAGCTTCTTTGCCCTCGTTGTCTTCGATCTCCTCCTCCAACAAGGGGTTGCCTGGGCGGCATGTCGCGTCTGATTTGACTCGTCATGTCGTGTCCAGCGCTTGTACTTCTCGAATCCAACCAAGCTCAGGACCCGCAGATGTTCTGCTGCTGGCAGAAGATGAGATGGGCAGCGAGAGGTACACTAAAGCACTGGCGCAAAGGCAACAAGCTGAGACCGTGTATGGCAAACCTCGGGCTGGACTTGTCTCTACAACAAAAAACTTCATTGTACGCGAGTCACTTGCGAGCTCTCTGGCCAAAGCATACAAGTGTCCCAGAGAGGTCTCGTAGATGCTGCCGCCCACGAGTGGTCCCAAGGAAAAGCCCAGATTCAGCAAGCCTCTCTCCATCCCATACACGGCCGCCTCCCACAGCGAGGCAGTCCCTCACAATTCCTCTCAAAATCATTCAACCTGAAATCCCATCCCAACTCGCTGAGCAACCTACCTGGTGCTTTTCGGGCACAAGGCTGCCGACCAAGGATGCCTTGCTGACCACCTCGACCAGCGTGGCTGTGCAGCCAAAGAGCATAGCATAGAGGTAGGGCGTCCACCATGCCCGGGACCATGTCATGAGCACCTGCACCCGAGATCTTGCTGCAGCTTTGCCTTTTAACCATCGTCGTACTTTGAGGATCTGGAAAGCTGAAATCTGCTCAATGCTGCCCAAGCTGCCATCACACCAGCGGTGCTCATGGAAAAAAACACGCAAATCAGCTTGGCAGGAAGCAGTGTGCCCACGTAGGGTGCCAGGCTTCCCCACAGAAGGCTGGATGCAGAACAAATCATCATGAATTGTGCTTGCTGTTCTGGTGCAAAGCCATACTGGTCATGCAAGAAGAAAGCCTCAGGACCATCGCTTACGGCCTCAGCAGCTGATGCACACATATCAACTGCCACGAAGCAACCCGTGAACATGCTCTGGCCAAGGACACGACGAGAGAGAAGCCATCCTAGGATCGTTGACATGTATTTCATCTTTTTGAGGCGAACGCACCACTTTTCCACACGGCCCACAAGCCATCAGACAGGCAGCTATGAAGCATGCTACCAGGAGCATCTTGGTCGGCCCGTGCATGAAGTTGGAGCCTGGGCTGATAACATCACAGACTCGTCGCAGACTCAAAGTGACCAAACACGGCCAGACTCGGCTGAGAGCGAGGCTGAGGACAGAAATTTTGCGTCGAGGCGAATCGCTCTCCATACGTGGTGCCGCCTGAGCAGATCCACAGCTTGGCGTGCTACCGACCACTTGAAGCTGGTGGACAGTCTGGCATCCTTAACAACACACGCGGTTGAGGGGAGACTGTAAAGCACGATGCACTTCAAGTCCCTTCTGCTGCTGCTGTACACTGCTGTGTCAAGCTTGTTAATTAAGGCTTGTTGAAAGAGAGTGGGCTGGACTGGCAACATTGATGAACGCCGCGGTGTGTCCAACAAGACAAGGTCTGCCCTGGTGCCTGCCAGTATAGCTTTAGCAGTTGGGCAACATGGCTATGGATATAGCAGTACATCAAAACCCCGTTCTGTCGCAGGCTGGCCCCCGCCATACTCCTTGGTGGCGGCTTGCGGTTACATTCCTTTGTCGTGAAAGCATTGTCCTCAAGGTGCTTGTCGTAAGCTGGGCAATTCTGTTACAAGCCCATGCTCCCAAGTCTGTTACAAGTTCGGTGCTTTTGATTCGCCTTCTATTATGCACTGCACATGCAGGTTCTGGAATGGCAGGACAGGCTCACAGTCACATCAACTGCTCTGTCGGCTGACTAGAAACTCATGAGGCTCCACGTGAGAATCTGCACCTTTCAAGCGGCCTTTGCTGTACCTCTTGCCCAGATGAACATGATCCCACTGTTTGTCTCACGAGCAGAACATGGAGGTCGCTACTGCATATGCATGCAACCGGTAACCTGCTCAATAATCTGCAGCTGCAGCTCTGCCTTGACACTCTTGAGGTTCTCCGGGCATGTGAAGAACCATGCACCTCTGGTGCGCTGGGACAACTTCTGGGACTGTTGTGTTGCATGTGTGAGGTCCTGATTTGATTTCGCATGTGCCAGCCTATAACGAAGTTGAGCACACAGAGCCCTGAAATGGCATAGCAGAGGTGTTCGAATTGGAAGTGGCTCTCAAATCGCTTTCGCTCGTACGGAGCCACCATGCCACCTATGGCAGGACCCAGAAGGCATCCAGCAGCTTGCAGTCTTGCTTGCAAGTTCACCCAGTAAGCGCGATCGGACTTCCAAGTCAAATCAGCCATGTAAGCGACTTCGGCTGCCATGGTCCCGCTGACAAACCCAAGAGCACCTCTTGCCAGAACCAGTTGGAAGATAGAGTTTGCATTCGCCATAAGCAAATACCTGTGTGGGGAACTTGAGCACTTGTTCTACCACTTCCATCGAGTTGGGCTATGGTTCAACCGTTCTTAAGGAAGACCATAAGTAATTACCAAAAAGATCTTGAGTCTTGATGCATGCCACTCCGAGCAGGCCAGGCAAAGCTGCAACTGCAGCGATTGACCCCTTCACAAAGGACCCACTCAAGGCCAAGGCACACAACCGCAGTGGCAGCCAAGCCCCCTAACAGAATGGGTCGACGCCCGAGGCGATCTGACAGTACTCCCAGAAGTGGTGAGCTCAGCATCTGGCAGGCAGCATAAGCAGATGAGATCATCGCATAGTGAAAGGCGTGGCAGCCCTTGGCCATGGCAAAATAGGGAAGTGCTGGTGCCAGGATCCATTGACCGCCTGGCAGTGCAGTGCACTGTTCTGCTGGAAAGCGGGTAGTGCTGCTATGCTGGCAAATGATGGAAACCGGAAACTCCTGGGACACAACCTTTGCTGAACACCTCTGCAGTGGATGCAGCGCTTCAGGTACAGTAACCTCGAGCACCTTCCGAAATATCGGATTCAGCCTCAACCCCGACCCCAAGCTGCAGCTAGGCACGTTAGACAATGGGTTTGCCAGTTCCGCCTTCAAACCTTTCCTTGTGCTATGTCTATGGACCTCCCTCCCCGTCCCTTTATGAGGTTCAGTCAGAGCAGCAAGCCCAAATGAAGGAGGAGCAGATCAGCGCCCCAAGTTCGATTTGAGCAGCTCGGTTGTTGCGAGACTGAGGCTTCAGTGCAGGTTTCAAGGGTACAGCGGCAGGTGCCATGGCTGAAAGGAACTCAGGCCTAGGGTCTTCCGACGTGTTCTGGACTTAATGTTGCTTAAGGCCATGAAGCTCAAACCACGCCTGCACCTATGTTCTCCTTGAATGGATCTTGAGTCAACAGCAAATGCTGCAGGCGCAGCTTCAAGGCCACGGCCAGGCTGCTTCAAAGCAGGTCACACAAAAATGGAGCTCTGCAAGCGGCCCTGCAGGCCTGGCACCGCGAAGATGTGCAGCCAACAACCTCAAACGACTTCACGCTCTGAAGAAAAGTTCGAATTCAAGCCAACGTTTACCAAAACTCTTTAGATCACCCAGGTCATGCATAGTTTGTGTAGGCCCTTCATTTTTTGGGCTACTTGAGGATGGAACGGCTTTACTGGCATTGCTTTGAGGGGTGATGTGCCTGTTGGGCATGTTATGGCTGTAGTTCTCGCAACCCTGAAGATGCAGCTTTGACTGATTACATCCGAGATTATGCATGCATAGCTCGCCTTATAAACATTCGGATTTATGTGTGCATTACCAGCACTCTCAGAGAGTTAAGGTGGGGCTGGACCTGCCATTTTCAGGATCTGAGGGCTGTACGTGACCTGCATGGCGGCGCTTGCATTGGATGTCTGCAAGGATCATCTAGGTTGTGTCACGTCGCGTGAAAAGAAGAAGCCATCTCGGTTACTGCCGGCATGTGTAATCTTACAGTCATACTTTGCGATATAGACTCTCTATGCTGTAGCCTTATATTCTACAATCAATTTTGAGGAATCTTGCTTGCAGAATGCCTGGGTATGGCTCATGTGAACCACATGATGGAGCACTGCGGGGCAGCATCGATTTGCGTGGCACATCAGCTCGCTGCGCTGGGCCGTGTCACCTATTTAAGCGAATGGTAAACCAATAGATTTTCAAGAGCGTGATATTGATCTCAACTATCTTCTTTAGGAGCGATTTCCGAAAATAATCTTCAGTCCTGCTTGAAACTGGTTGAAAACTATTTCCCCCAATGCCAAACTTGCAGCACAAATGATTCGAAATGCCAGCCTGAGGCCAACCATCTTTTCCTCTACATCTACACTGCAACTAAATCAAGCGACCACATTGAGAGATTAAAAGCAGGTAGCTTCTCCAGACGAGGAAGGCATAGCAAACTTGTAGGAGAAGAGTCCTATCAGGAATATTGACGAACGAATCAGATGTTAAGCGATTTGTCAACATCTTCTACTTTGCTCAGCTTGCTGTCCAACACCTCTCCTCCACAGATCATTTCAGTCCGAGGTCAGTTTTGGTTTTGGCTTTTCCCAAGGATGCGACTTCAGAGGGTTTTGGCGTTACGGCTGGGATTTTTCCAGCCGCAAAAACAAGACCAGCGCCCATCTGGAACCACACGAAATGGGTTTGGCTTGATGCCAGATTTTTGTATCCATGAACATGCAATCCCCGGCCTGCATGGTATAGACAAGCTCCTGCTTTGGCTTGCCATCCCAGACGTGCAGGGCACCTCCTTCGAACGGCTCATCAGTCGGCAACGCCAGGATGACAGAGCCATCCACATTGGCACCATCCTGAGAAGACAGGTTCAACCGGCCTTGGAAAAAGATCGACGTCTATTCAAAAAACGCACTTGAAACAAATGAAGTAGAAGAAATTCGTGTAATCACAGGTGTTTGCATGAACCGCCTTTCTGCTAAGACTTTCGGGGCTTTTTCAACTCTGCACCTCGAGCCCTTTGAAATTGAGTCAGCTCAACTGACAGGTCGAGCCTACCGCACTCTTTGCAAGTTATGCACGTAATACTGATAAGTCTCAATATGCTTCTGTAACTCATCTTCTCCATGTATTGCACGATATCGTGTCACAAAGGCATTCATGACGTCAAACTTTTTGCTTCCATGGCGAAAACCTTTCAAGGTGCAATACCATTCCTCAAACATACTCACACAGTCGCTCATGACTTCGCCAAGACATCGCAGCATCGGCTCGTGGGGCATGATCTTCGGCTTCCAGTTCTCCATAACTACCATGTAGCATGAAATTCGCCATTGGTCTCCATATCTGGAGTTTCTGCCATAGTCAAGCGGCTGCTGAACATAACTTGATTTGATTTCTGGGAACAACTGCTGCAAATGCTGCTGGCTAACAGCTGCTGTCTTCAGCTCATGTGCAAATTTATTGCACCGCTCTCCGCCTGAGCTCTTCTTGGCAGCATCATCCCGTGCAAGGCCCAGGAGCACTTCCGCATCGCGAAGTAGGTGGCCGCTGGGTTTTAAACCCCGCTGAGACAAGTACCTCGGCAACTACTCGCTTGCTCTGAAACAGCAGAAAACATCTGCCAGTCAGTAGAGGAAACAGACAAACAAGGCAGGACCGAAGCTTGGAAAGACTTTCCTTCACCAGGAATCTTTGACAGGTTCCGCTGGCTAAACGAGGTAGCTCGTGCATCAGAAACCACCAAACAGATGGCTTTGCTCAAGCTCTGCAGCTCGTGGAAAAGTGCAGCGATCTCTCGCTCCTCGGCCAAAACCAAACGCTTCCGCCAAAGAATCAGAAGCCATGCAGAACCTGCAGGAGTGATTTGCTACAGCCACGGAGACTGCTGACTGTGCCTGCTCTCATGTCATCCCTAACGCGCCTGCCGCAACTGCTGCCGTTGAGACCAGCAGCGAGAAGGCGTGAACATGGCTGAGACGATGATGCAGCATGGTTTGAAAGTGTTCCCTAAGACTTCTTCTACTGGCATGTCATGAAGAACCTAGGAACTGGTGGTGGCGCTGCTCAGTGCGAATGTTCCATGATTTCTGGCTTGGAGGTGGGGGGCTGAAGAAAGTCCCGAAGCCGCAAGTAAAGACCCAACGTCTCAAGCACAACGTGGCCACGGGGGGCACGGTTGTAGCGTGCAATATGCAATGTTTGGAGGCACGCTGTTTTAGCTCTTCTTAGTTGTAGAGTGCCGCGGATCTGCAAACGAAAATATGATCGCCACACGATCTCGCTGCCTACGCAGCACCTTGTCCCAGGTGCCCCAGCGCTCGAACGTGTCAGCATCTGGGGAGCCTGGCGGTCTCACGGAGGGTCGAACTGCGTGCGTCCACAAGTAGCGTGCATTGCCAGCAAAGTGGTACGCTGCGCGGCGCGGCACCAGGCAATCGATATCTTGATCAGTGTACGAGTGCTGCGCATAGACCTCGTCATCGTTTGCCCGAACAGCTTCAGATCGCAAAGCAGAAATAGGAGAGAACGTCACAACCGCACTGCTAAGAAGTGACAGGACGAAGGTGCTTGGTCCGTCACCCAGAGGGTCAACGTGAGGGACCATTTGGTAATCGTCGCTGGATCGCATGTTCACAGTCACGTCTCGAATTGGACCCAGAGGATACCCGGGTAGCGACTCTAATTTTGAAACCACACTGTGCAAAGCAGCGGGAAGTTTAGACTTGTCAAAATGACTGCCCCAACCCCAGGGCGCCAATGACTCTGTCCTTTTTTCATCTCTTCCTGTTAGTCTCCAGGAGGCTGCGGATCCTGCCTCGTCCACAGTGAATTCATAGCCATGTGTGGCGGCAATGCCCTGCAGTTCAGAAACAATCTGCGCCTCCTCTTCCTCTGTAACAACATCAAGCTCAAGACGGATACCGGGATTCTGCTGATCACTAATGGAATTGCCCTCCATGTCGCGAAGGTACATCGCCTCTTTCTCGTCAAAGGGTCTGTATTTCGAAAAATGTTGCGGCGTAATCAGATAAGCATCTTCTCCCGTCTTCCGAACGCCGACTCCAAGATCTAACCAAAGTTGCGAGGCACTTTTTGGAGACACCACGACTGGCTTTGGAAGCGTGTACTCCCCTATCATCTCGAACAAGATCCCAGGACCAGCTTTCCCAATCTCGGAATCTGATGGCAAGGCAAAATCAGCAGGGCCCCACCAGAAGGCTAAGAATATGCACGCGCAAAGCAATCCCTTGATGGGGAGCGGGTATCGCATGGCTGCTGTCTTGGATTTGTATGACAATCCAAGCATTCTTTAAAACTGTACGTCTGACCCAAAAGAGCTCACACGTTCAGGCCTCCGCGTGGTTTTAAGCGCCTAGTGCCTGGTAGAACTGAAAAGTTCTTTAGTTTGCTGTGCCCGTTGCTGTGAATGGCTTTGCTACATGTGCTGCAATAAAGTTCGAAGCTGCAAGAGACTGAGCAAGATTGCCAACATCCCATGTCAAACTGCTACTTGTATCAGATCTGTCTGCCTGCTGCAAACGACAGAGGAAAAGTAAACCAGCAAAGTGATACTCCTTGGCATGAGGCGCACCATCCGATAGGCTATCTGGCCATGGCACAGACCAGGAGATGTCGTTCGTAGCTCCATGACAATGAGATTCAGGTTTCAAGAGCTGGTGTTGCAGACTGGCCCGGGCTTTGGTCGCGCTCCTGTCTAACCTCGTCGCTGTTTTTGGAGAGCATGGTTCCGATTCGCTTCAATGCAGATCTGCAAAAGCGCCACATCACGTCAACGAAGGGGGTAGTACGCCTACTGCTTGCACCGGCAGTGGCACATTACCCACTTCTGTGCTGACAATAAGCTGGTCGGCTTGATCGTCCAAGGATTTTGCTGTGAAACGCACCTCATGACTCATCTCGATCATTGAAGGAGTGCCACGGGCTCGCTTTGAAAAACATCACAAACAATCTTCCTGGTGCCAGCAAGGGACCACCAAGAAAGCCGCCAGGCCAGGAGGAATGCTACCTACTGCTGCGCCGAGCTGTCTTCTCGTGGCTGCATCAAATCGGATGGGGTCGCTGGAGAATGCCCGATTTGTGCAGGGCATCACTCCTCAATTGGATTCTTGGATTCACGAACGAACATGACTTGACCAGGATGCACAGCTCAGGAACATTCACACACCATGGCTCGGATTGTAGATTTCAGCCATTTCAGCTAGCCATCAAGCCATCAAGCCATCAAACGTATTAGGTCGAGCGTCGTGGGCAGAGCGGCTTTGAGGACCTCCATGCAGCACTCAGGCGTGAAAGTACATGAACACCTCTCGCTGCACCAAGGCACGAACGAATTACGGATCTCGATCCGAACTTCAAACGTCTGACCGACTCGACAGCCTGCGAAGCTATGGCTCAGCGCAGCATTGCCCATGCGCAGCCCAGCTTTGGCCGAACGGAACCTGGCCTTGAAACACAGCAGCTTGAGGGATCAGCTGGATGCCAGCCTGGGAATGAGACATGATTCATTCTCTTTCTTCTTCCAGAAGTTTTTGCGAACTGCTGGGTAGCTTGCACCCTTTGAACTTCTGATCTTGGTCTCGAACTCCCTCTGCACCCCTGCCACACAAGTTTCGACTGCCAACACTCTACACGGAAAACAACATCTGGCAAGAATTCAAGGGGTTACCTAGCAGCAGCGTGAGTGTTGCCCCTTTGCTTCCTAGCAAAGCCACCAGCATCATGAGTGCCCTCTGCATCTTCTACCCCATGCTGCCCCTATACTTGTGTCGGATACTGCACAGGGGAGGCCTGTCTGAGGGGCGACCTCAAGAGGATCGGGGTACCCAGCTCCACTTCCTGCCTCCACAGACCCGCGTGTTCATGCTTAACTGGAGTTCTCACACAGTGCCACTTTTGCGCAAAGTGGCCCGTCTGAGATTCGGAGCCTGTTTTTCAGCCTCAATGCGGGAAACCAACCCCACGGAGCTGAGCGTCTTTGAATCCAGCTGCTTGTCCAGGAGGTTCTTGTGGACCTGACTGGACTCTCTAGAGACAAATCGTCCAACCCAAGGTGCACCTACAGTGGAGGCAAAGTGCGGGACAGTCTCAAGCTGACTGCTCTCTTCGGCAAGCTTTGCCTTGGTGACTCGAAACCCTCTTCACAGATAAAGATTGATCAAGTTACGCAAGCTGTAGCTGGTTGCTCGAGACCCTCCTACATTCTCTAAAGAGTGCCAGCGGCAGGTGTGCGTAGAGCGTGCATACAACATCACCAAATTATGTTGCCTTGTCTGTCAGATCATCGCGACCAAAAGGCCACCACTGCGGCTATCTGGTCATCCTCATCACCACGGCCTCTCCACAGTCTGAAGATATCTAAAGGGTGTACTACCGGTGTACTGAAGGAATAGGAAAGACCATGACAGCTGTTCACTCCTTCGCTGGGAGACTCCAAGCGGGGCTCCAGCTGACCGAAGGCATCCTGCATAAATCCAGACATGCTAAAAGCACCAACGAACGATGCATTGCAGCAAGGCTGTGGCCTCCAGCAAGGTGCGAACAGACTGGGTTCGAGCCATCAGGCGACTTTGAAAAAGAGGTCGGAAAGCTCAACACTGCATGCAAGGCACAAGGATGCAAGGGGTGTTGCGGCCGTTTTGCCGGAGGAACCTCGCCCGCGTCCTTGTGGATCTTCCTAGCCGGCGGAACCTGCTGGCCGCTGTCAGTTTCGAAGCAACGGAATGGGCACTGCTGCTGCTGCTGCTGCTGCTGCTGCTGCTGCTGCTGCTGCTGCTCTCCAGTTATGGCTGCAACAATCTCATAGAAGTCATACAGCCATAGCTCTGCCTCCGGGGAGATGGCCCATCACCGCCCACAGCACCAACCGCTGCCCGGCCGAGCACGTTAGCCCGAGAGAAGTGCAGCCGCACATGGCACGTAAGTCGACCGGGACTCCTGGGCTTTCGTGTAGGCACTCTCACGTCATCCACGCTTGAGGAAGGATTGTCCCAAGGTCTCCCGCGGCAGGCTTCACCGCATTTTCAACGGTTGCCAAAATTGCGGCGAAGAGAGGCTTCTCGTTGCTGACAAGCCCCAGATCAAGAGCTCCCCACATCAAGTGCACTTCATCCTCCGTCCTGTGCTTCAAGAGATTCAGGTCTGATTGTCCACAGGAAGAAGCTCTGCACGGGGTTCCATGACACGCTGGCAGTGATGGTTCTCTCATCCTGGAACTGTGGGAGCTTGTCTGGCTTAGGTTGATAGCTGATCACCTCAGATGGCAGCATGTGCCCAAAGCAGGTGAACATGCGTCCTCGCATGCTTCCTGATGCTGTTAGTTTTGAGTTCGCATGATCTTCTAAGGTGAGGACCGTGGAGCCCGCAGGCATCATCGAAGCCTCGGTCACAGGCGCACTTTGCTGGTGCAATCGCTGCGGCGATTACCCATGACTCTTGCTTAGAGCTGGTACCAACAGCAGGCAAAAGCTGCTAGCATGCGCCTGGCTGCCGCTTTGAGAAACATATCTTGGCGTGCCTCTACTGGCCACAGCGCATCATTGAGCCAGAGCACCCCAGTAGTTGACAAATCTGCCTTCGTGGCATCTCCACAAATGAATTCGACGTCTGTAGGAACAGATTTGGCAAGATCTGCCGCCAAATTCTGTGAATCAGCCACCAAGCACTGCAGCAGCTCGTATCCAGTGCACTTGAACCCCAATGCTGTGGCAGCAAAAAGACACTGGTAGCCAATTGCGCTTCCACCCACGGTGTAACGCAAGCCGGATGCCAAGTAGTTGCGTATGGCTTGGCTGAGGGAAGGGTCAGCCATCACTTCCAGCCAAGTCTCAAACCATGTTGTTCCATAAGCGCATGCAACGCTCCCAGATCCAAGTTCAAGGCATTCATCCCACCGTCGCAAAGCCCACTCAGATGAGTTTTCCAAACGACGCACTCCTCACACCAGAAACAAATATCCGGCCTACAAAGCCCCTGCAACGTCAATCGGTTTTCTGCAAATCCCCCAGCCCCCTCCTCGGAGAACATGAGTCAACTGCTGGAGGCCCGGCGGATTCTGGCTCACGGCAGCAACTGTTTCCAGAGGGCCTCCCCCGCCAGTGATTCCGCGCTCAGCTGCAACCACATACCTGCAGGGATTACAACACAGGGATACCCTTGGACATCCTCGGAATCAAAGCGCTACAGGTACCCGTGACCATTACAGGTACCCTACGGTACCATGCAGGCCGCAGGATGCTTTGAGAAACTCCCACCGCTTGGCATAGTCCTCCTCCTGTAGTAGCCTGCTTTGAAGAAGGCTGTTGCTCTCCAACTGCGTCATTGACAGTCGAAAGGGCCAAATCCCTTTGGTCTCAGCAAGCTTGATGCGCTGCCTGACTAAGGCCTTTGCTTCTCCGACTTTGCCTCGCAAACTCAGCACTCCACTAAGGCTGTAGTAAGCTCCATCGTAATCGGGATCTAGTTTCAAAGCCTGCCAGAAGCTGCTTTCTGCCTGAGCGGGCAAGGCCGTTCAACTTTGTCAAGATGCCACGAACATGACCGCTAATTCTCACCCCTGACACCTCTTGACAGTAGTTTCAACACTTTAGCTTCTGATCTCTGCCTCCTCCCAACTTGACTGCAGCATCTGAACTATACCCAGATTCCCATACGCAGCTGCGTGGGTTGGCTCAAGGTCTATGGCTTGTTGGTAGCTGACAGTTGCGCTGGCTAGATCGCCACTCATCTTGTGAACCACACCCAGCTGAGTGCAGATTTCTGGATCTGGGCTCAGAGCCACTGCAGTTTCCAGCGATTTCTTGGCATCTTCAAGCTTCCCCAGCTGCCGCTGCACGACTCCAAGCTTGGCATACGCAGATTCCAGGCGTGGGTCGAGGGCCAAAGCATTCTGATAACTAGCCTCTGCACCTTGCAAGTCTCCATATTCAGTCTTGACCTGTGCCAGCTCCATGTGGAGGACTTTGTTGGTGGGGTCAACGTCGAGGATTCCCTGCAGGATCTTCGCCGCCTCAACAAAGTCGCCATGCTTTTGCAGGAATTTTGCCAGGTATCGTTGAACCGGAAGGTGACTTGGTGCTAGCTGTACAGCCTTTGCATACTCTGCTTTTGCACCGGACCAGTTACCTCGTGCTTCCTCCACCAAACCAAGACTAAATTGGGCATGAGCGTTGCTCGAGGCAATGGTGAGGCCATTTCGGAAATACTGGGCTGCTTCATCAAACTTCCTTTGCTGCTGCAGCAGGTTGGCCAAGCTGAGGTGTGCCTTGGCACTGCTCGGCTTCAATGCCACAGCTGCCTGAAAGCTCGACTTTGCTTCCTCCAGCTGGCCCTGCTTTTGCAAAGCATCTCCCAAGCTCAATGTGGACGCCAGCAATGTCGGGTTGAGGCGGACAGCCTCTCGGTAGCTTGCAATTGCAGACTCTACATCTCCTTGCCGTTCCAGCACTATACCCAGGCTGTAGTGGGCTGCAGACATCGCGGGATCCAGCTTAAGTGCGGCGCTGTAACTTCTCGAAGCTTGGCTCAAGTCTTCCAGCTGCTCACAGGCTAGACCAAGACTGAAGTGATTCGCGGCTGTCTGGGGTGCCAGCCTGCTCAGAGAACGTTTTACAAAACGGTCTACCTGAACTGACTGCAAAGACACTCCATGCTTCCGGCCTTGCAGCTTCCAGGTAGTGCTGCTTTGCACCGCTTAAATCCGATAATTTCTCCAGAACCTTACCGCGGGCGCGGTAGGCATCCGCATAGTCTGGAAATTCAGCAATCGCCTTCTGAAAGCTTATGGAGGCACCTGCGAGCAGGCTGGAAGATTCGCGATCATCAGAAATTCTTCCTCCGAAGCAACCCCTCAATTCGAGAAGCTGGAAGCACGTTATGGACAGCAACATTTACATTTATTGCAATCTCAACTGACAGATGTAAAGCAGGATCGGGTTTCCAAGGGCTGGGGTTCAAACACGAATTGCGCACGACCAGTTCCTAGAGCAGCGCGGTACCATAAATCCGAGCATGCAGGAGCTAAACTGAGCATGTTTGCCTTGTAAATCACCGCTCTTCTCCAACTGTTGACCACGAATGAAATGCGTCTCCGCTGGCGGGGGCAAGCTAGCAGAAGGCCAAAGCAGAATAAGCAACACTATCGAAGAGCGTGGCATTGCTTTTAACAGGCTTTCAAGCAATGGACTTGAACCTGTTGCAAATGGTTTTGCAGCAAGCACTTGGGCTGCATGCAGCTCTATGATACCAGCAAGCCTACAAAGTTAACATACAAAGCAGGCACTGTTTCCGCATTGACTATGAACTGGAAAAGTAGCACCACGGAACGCTACAACTAGATTCCCGAGCAACGGCACGGACACTCTGATGTCAGAGGTGCTCTGTTTAAGAAAAAGAAATGATTACCTGGCTGCCAGTTGATATAACTTGCGACACCAGGAGGGTGAAACTCACACATCTTGGATGTGTGTGCGTGCGTGGGCGCTGGCAATGACGGTCTGTGCATATACTTGGATCATGTTAGGGCTACGTTGGGAAGGCTCCTTATGTGCCACAGGCCTACGATTTACGGGAAGCAGAAGCACAAAGCACATTGGCTCAGTGGCTCAGCTGCTAGGCTCAGTTGATGCGTCTCAAACCTAAGTCTCTGCCAGCCTTGGCTCTCAAGAGTTCAATTCTCACAGAATTTTGCGGATTCTCAAAAAACACAGGGGAACACAGCAATCCTTTCTTACACGGAATTAACAGGAAGGGCCCGGAATAGAGTGAACATTCTCCGAGAAACCGCGTAATCAGTCTCCGACTAATTGACTCGAAAGTGAAATGCAAAGAAGATGCGGACTTTGCCAGGAGCTCTGTCATATGGTCCATCTTTCTTGTGAGGTCCTTCACAAAACGACTGTGTGGCTGTGGCTTGTAAAATCCTGCAAAGCACTTACAGAATGTCCCGTGTCTTGCCTCCACAGAATGCTGGAGGCGCGCAATTGCCTGAGTGATCAAGCGCAGTCCAGCAGGGACATGTGACTAGTCACAGCCTAAGGGAAATGCTTCAGCTTTGCTGTGTATCACTTCAAAAAATCTAAGGGAAGTGCCTCACCATGATGCATGGAGCTCTGCATCAGTTTGCCGAGCTGGTCTCCACCTTACCGCGGCCATGCTGCAAGCCAGCACAGGTTTTTGTGAATCCAAGGCCAGTGCCATCGGGGGCGAGATCCTCATCCAATAGGCGTGCAAATACAAAATCGTGTGAAGGCTAGTGAAGGCTAGAGCAGGAACCTCCCGACCGGGTCCTTGTTCTTGTTTGTCAGGGATCCAATGACGTCTTTCAAGCCCTCCCATTGCCTGGAAAAGCCGAACGGATTTGTTCTCTGTGAACTGTGCCTGTCAGGTACACAGAACCGGCCTCTCGCTCTGGGTTCTTGTTTCGAGGTGGAGCGCTTCCAACCTAGAATTTAGAGACCAAACAGCCAGGAAGCAAGCCCGTTGGGTCTGCGCTTGAGTCATGGCGACACATGTGCCTCATCGTTGACTTTTCTGTGACGGGATTTCCGACCTGAGCGAGGCGGAGCCCGATATGCGTTGCTTTGCAAAGCCTCAGCCGAAGGTGTAGCCTAGCCGTCCAGCGTTTCCCAATCTAAGGCACAGGCATCCAGCAAACATTCAACAAAGTCTTCCTGAGTTCTGTTTCCAGAAGTCATGGCTGTTCAGGGCACGTGGCAGCCAGACATCTTCTGTCAGGCCAAGGTTCCATTTTGATGACGGGATTGTTGATTGAGAGCGTCTGCATTACCTGGAACATGCGCGAACATACACTTCGGGTGAGGCCCAGAAACTCTCGTGGTTCCTCCTTGGACTGCTTCAACCTCAATCTATGTACATTGACATTTGAACTTCGGCCTCCGTCACATGCCGGACTGGAACACGGCACATCTTGGCTGTCCTAAGTGTGCGCAAGCGAAGCAACCCCCTGAGTGATGCCTGGTGACTGGTGTAGGTGTGACCATTGTTGCCGCCTAGCCGCTCGTATGCGTTATCAGGTATGGACAGGAAATTCTTGAGATCCTTCTCACGCACAATCCCGTCCTGAGCTGAAACACCATTGCTTGCACACTGTGATCCACAGAGCTGTAAGCAGACCGAAGCTTGGAGACAGACGCCTCTGGTGTTGATCTCTTTGAAGAGCTCCTTGAGATCTTCGATGTGGCGCTTCCTTAAGCAGCATCTTCTCTAGAACTTACTGACTTTCAGGAAAACGCGCGGAGCGGAAGAACTTAGAGTTGTCACTGTCAGCCCTCTGGCTTGCTGGGCACAGCAGGGCTCTGCACGTCTCAGGCCACGAAACGAGAAACATGGTCTGCAGCGAAGCTTCCGATCCTCTTCTTCCGACATAAGCTGTATCTCCTGCAAAATGCATCAAACAGACCGTGCTTCGATAGGAGCGGCATAAACAGGCATGGCACCTTCTCTTGGCTGGAAGTCGTGGATATCATGTTCTCACTGACCTGGCAGTGTCTTACATTCTTCATCTGAATTGCTGTATGGGTCGGAGTGTTGTCAGAAGTTGCTCGAATTTCCTTCACGGAAAACATCCCTTCTTTTTGACGCACTGTCTTAACGGGAAAACATCTCTCTTTTTGAAGACCTGTCCTTCAGCCATGCGTTCAATTAGCTTTATAGAGATTTGGCAACGTAACCAGTGCCGCGAAATCCTATAGCCTAGCCTTCCGCGGCCTCCGCCATGCTTTCGTAGCACTGTTCTGGCAACATTATCTCATTCCCTTGCAAGTCTCTTTAGGTCAACTCTCTAATCTGCACATGGTGCTAAACCATGCTAGCCCATTGGCAATGGCCTCTTACAGATATGCCTGAAGCCATCTACGAGTTGAGAACTCATCTCCTGCCGCTTAGCCACAACTGCTGTCAGTATGGACAGCAGGGTCCACGAGCTTGTCACCATGAAGAAGACAAAGGCAAACTTGAAGGTCGGAATGTTGTCCATGATGCCTTGGCTGGGTTCTCTCGCCTTGTACCACCCAGTGCCGGAAACAGACTTATGCAACAAAATAGGACATGTTTTCGAATCCCAAGCACTGTCCAGCGCTGCAGATTCTGAGTCTGATTGGGCACCGCTCATAACACGAAAGAGAGTGAACATGCTGTCTGGCACCTCAGCGTTGACTGCAGAGATTCCGTGAAACGACTCCTCAGCCTGAGGACCCAACATCTGACAAACTCTGAGGCGTCTGCGGTCTTAAACGGTAGTATCAAAGCCTCATCAACCTCCTGCGCGTGTACAATGAATCAGCAAATTCTCAGGCATGTGCATGCTGTGCTATCTTCCCTGGTGCCTAGACGATTTGGGGGTGTTTGTAGCACTTTCTGCTGTTCTGTTCCCCGTGTTCCCTATCCAAGCTCTGATCAGGAAAGGTCGGCACACAAACCAAACCTGCAATACTTCTGTAGCTGGGTCGCCTCATCCGTGTCGAAAATCATTTTGTGACCGATGAGTCGTGTGGTCAATATTCCCATCGCGTACAGGGTAACCTCAACACCACAATCGACATCAGGAATAACTGCCGCAAAGGTGCTCCTGGATGCTCTCAGTGCGGCAAGGCAGCTACTGTGAGCACTAGCACCCAAACAACCCCCTGGACAGCGGCGGTGACCTTGCAAGCAGGAAAGTAATGCAAGCAAGTGCGGGCACAGACGCGCTGTTCAGAATGGGAGTGCCGAGGCTGCAACGCTGACAACCAGAATGTATAGTGGCCGAACAGATTTAACGAGCCTTACAAGCAATTTGACAGCTGTTGTGCCGGAATGCCGGGCAACACCGCAGCACGTCGAGGACTGCAGTCAAAATGCTTGGCCAGTCTGAGAATCCGGAGGAGTCGGAGCAGACGCATCCTGAGTGCCCAGACAACTGGCTGATAGAGAAGGAGACGAGTAGCGCATCTGCCTCCGCACTTCCTGATGCATGAACAAAGCTCCTACAGGCGAGGGCCCCACAGCATCATTAGCTGACCCACGTTCACGCCATGCGCGGCTTTGCTGCTCTTTCGGGTGCCTTGCTTCGCTACTGGTGACACGGAGCCTAGCTGTGACAAGGTCCGCAACAAAATGAAATGAAACATCTGTTGGACCAAGCAGCTTTGACCCCCTTGGAACGATTTCCTCCACTGCATCACTTGCTGGTTTTGTGAAGCAACAGATCCCAAGAAAGCAGGGAACACAAGCCGTGCCTGGCCACGTTGACCAGAGGCACGAGCCATGAATCGCCCTCAGAAGCTTCCAAGCACAGCTGCAAAGGGCGCCAGTGCTGAATGCTCCCTACCCAATATCTCATGCGGTCCAAGCACAGCAGAACTGACGACAATGGCCAAGTCCAGCAGATTCCAGACCTTGACTGCGCAGCTTGCGGAATCGGGAAGCCAAGGGCGAGGACAAACAGCTTCAAGTCCAACACTCAATACAGCTTAGCGGCAAGGTCCGGGCTGTCGCACGAGAAGAAGTCACAACCGAGGCGCTTCATTCGAACGACAAGCTCAAAGACGTAAATGCCTTGCGCTTCCGTGTTCCATGAACGAAACTACGGGCCTGGCCATCCGGCCCCATCTGCTACATTCTGACCAGTAGGCTTTCGCTGCGTGGAAGCAAAGAGGGGCGTCACGTCATGGAGTTCTTGCACTTTCGGTCGCTGAGCCCCCACAGGCGCAATGTCGCTTCTGCATGCTTCCGCAGAAGTTTGGCTCAAGTGTTTTGTGCCCTCCTGTTTGCAGGGTAATCTGCATTGATTTCAAGCCTTCTCATGGATGCGTCTTGCAGCGTGCCGATTTGTGATTTCTAGCCGTCATTGTTGGGTCCATTCAAATCTCTGCCAGAAAAAGTTGTCCAACTTGGTAGATCTGCTCGTTCCCCTCCATCCCCGCCCCCACCCTTTTCTCTTTGCACCTCTCTTCTGCTTTGGCCTTTTTTAAGCTCCATCTCCCGAAAACTCATCAACAGCATTCAACGGCCGCCTTTCGCGGAGGTTCATGGTCTTTCGCGCACACACCAAAGCTCGGACTTTCGCAAAATAATGTTCTTCTCGTTCGGAGCAACCCAAGACAAACAATGAATCGATACTTTTCGCTGACCTTTGGCCGTGTTTTTGTGCATCTCCAGGAAAACAATCTGGAACCCTGTGCCGCTAACTTGCTATATAAAAACATTAAAGCAAGAGTTGTAGAACAACCCTTATTTCTCTTGAGGCATCGCTCAAGCATCTAACTTACGGCGCACCCCTGTCGGTCCGCTTATTGATGTTCACTTGCTTGTCTTCCAAGAAGCTTCAAAGCTGCCGAGGTGCATAACAAGAAGTTTTCAATTACTGCCCAACCTCCCCACTCATAGTCAGTCTCAAATCCCATCAGCAGGGCATTGAAGGCAATCACGCCACCTCACAGGTAAGAGACCGCTTGAGAATCACCTCGCTGGCCTTCGACCTCCTTATCCTCCTTCTGGGGCTGCGACCGATGAAGGATTGAAAAGCTGGCTGATCTGTCCAGGACAGATCCCACTCCAGCCTGGAGGAAGAGACCGCCCATCGCAGCTCGGATGAAGTCGCTCTAGCACCAAGGCCCGGGCACAAAACCGACCACTTTCAAAACGCGTGTCAGTCGCAGCAATCGAATGACACCAAGAAGGTTGGACCACGAAGCGGTGTCAACCTCCAGAGAAAGCATTGTACTTTGCACGTGAATTGCAGCAACTGCTCCAGCCAATGCCATACAGGCTTTTAGGCCCGTCGCCGGCAAAAAAGGGGACAGCCACTGGTCCAGAACCTCGTGTCCACAGCTGATGTGACGAAACTCCAAAAGCGAATGGCGGGAAAGCAAGGTGGACAAAAGTCAAGCTCCCGGCACCAGCTCCCACGACAATGAGATCTAGGAGGCTCCATAGCAGGAGGTGGCGGGGACCACACAGCAGCCGACACCTGAGTAGTGCTCACCGAATAGGTCGTGCTTATCGATGACGCTGCGGCATTGGATGGCGCTTGGCCGTTCTCAGCCCAGAGCTTCCATAAACCTACGCGGCAGAGCAGCTCCAAGACATAGAAGAGCAAAGTTGCTTGGTCCAACCAATACCTTCGACGTTCATAGTCTGATTCACGGTGTTTGGTCATTTCGCTGAGCATGGTAGCGTGCAAAGCGGAATCTAGTACGCCCAAGGTGCAGCTTCTTGATTAAGTCCTGTTTGCAGTGCAGCGCGTCAAGAATTTGAGTCTGAAACCCGTCAACAGCAGCAAATGGTCGGGCACATGCTACTGAATCTGTACCAGGAAAACCCGCTCCTCCGAGTCGGCTTCCAGGACAATGCTAACAGTGTTGGAACATATGACCGAAGCTGCCACCAGATGGAACCACCATGACTCAACAAAGCAGAAGATCGACCTTGCAACATGATAGCGCTTGAGAGTCCCTTACGCCACACGCTAAAAAGGTTCACGGAATGTGCCGTCAAGAAGCTCTCTGTCTGATGGCGACATGGCTTCAACTTCATCTGGGCTGTCAACCCGAAGCAAATCCTCGCTGATGCCATGAGTCAAGGTGACGTCTCCTGAGTCAGCTCAGCACCCCTTGCCCTTGTCATGCAAAACGCATATACATCTTGTACAATGTTTGTTGCAGTTGCGGCGCTTTTTCCTTTGCTGCGGGGCGCCGTGGCCTCATCGCTTGGAACGAAATACTCCTCATGCAGCGGGACTTTCTGGTAACCTCAGAGAGTGACAGGGACTGCCAGACTGGGCGACTCGCGTTTCCCTTGCTGCTGGGCGCCATGCCATTCGACAGCGGCGAAGGTACCATTGCTGTGACAGCACTTCAAGCATAGCCATGCTTGAGCCAAGCTGTCGCAATCTCCACCGTTTAAAATGCTAGCACTGACCGGCTGACCTGATGGCTTCCGCCCTCCTTTGTGCATTTGGACAAACTGCTCAAGAGGACACATAGATGAAGCCTGGCAGTTCGACTCTACGTCAGAAAGGCTTCCAATCGAAATCGTTTTGGCCAATGGAGTGAAAGGTTCTCGATAATTAAGGCATAATGCTGTGCACAAGTTCGTGCACTGCGATGTCGTTTGCTTAAGTTCTGCTCAGCCTTGGAGATCCTGCTACCCCAAGCCACTCTTTTCACTGGCTCTGAAGGGCAATTCCAGAAGCACCCTCCCCGGCCCTCTGTCGTTTCTTTGCCCTTTGTCCACCATACCATTCCCTGCCCATTGTGTACCATGTCCATTCGCGCTCTCTCCATTCTCGCGTACCAAAATGTCCGATATTGTCCGATCTAGCCGGACATGCGCAGGCAGAGGCGCAGAAGCTGCGAGCAAGCATGCCCAAGCGGAAGCGGCATAGCGTGAAAGCTACTGAGAAGCATTGGGAAGGTAGGCGGCACAGTCAATTGGGCTGATCATCTAGCGTGTTTCATCCGGGCGGTAGATGCGCAAAAGTCTGCTCTGCTCTTTTGGCAGGGCGTGTGAACCTGGATTGACACGTTCCATGCACGTGCATATCCTCTTTACGCAGCAGATGTCTGTAATCACAACACTTACAATGCACATAATGGACTGGCTTTCATGTTATGAGTGCTCAAGTGCCGCTCTTTCGCTTCTAATTATCGTGTCTTCGTGTACGCCATGAGCCGGATGATTCTGGCTGCCGTCTTCGCAAAAGCCATCCTTCCGCAGAGCTGGGCAAGTGCGGAAGTCCCTAAGCCGGGCTTCTGGAAGATGTCTGAGAAGAGAGCCACTGCTCCATGGAGACGGAGAGGCCAGCTGAGGTCATCACGGTGTCGAAGATCTGCTCCATCCGGTCCTACAAGCTTGCACCCAGTGCCAGTGCGGTAGGTAGCTTGAGAATACAAGACATCCTGACATTGGCAGTGCCTCACGAATGTTTGCATCCGGAAGCTTCGCAGCGAGCTGCAGGAGGCATGTCCGGCAGTCCTCCAAAATCAAAACAGCAGAGATCACTTTGGCCAGCTGTGCTGGTATGAGTGTTGAATATGGCTTCTGATTATTTTCCCAAAGCCGTGAGTGTGAGTCCGCGGTCTGCTACTTGGGGAGAAGCATGTGACAAACATGCGCCATATCATGTAAACTCATAGACCAACTCCAAAATACTCAAAGTGCTTCAACACTGCCCTTCTGGAGCTCTGAAGAACAGCGACACATCCACAGCGAGGGGATGGCGAGTGACAACATGTGACAACTAGTTGTTTCTCTTGACGTGCACTTAGAAATGCCTCTGAAGTCATCGACTCACCGTCGCTGGAGACATTCATGAACAGCATCCTCAGCTGTGGAAATTCTTTCGCCGGCCTCCCTGAATGTTAGGCTGGATGCTTCATGCTCTGTTTACCCTTCCAATCTCAGAGTGGAGACACACAAGCAGCCCTGACTGCATCTTGGCTGCAGTGTGTCGGAATCGCTCACGGGATGCTCGCGCAGCCTGCGGAATCCAACGAAGGTGAGAGCCAGGATGCATATGTTTCCGCAATGTTCAGGCTGGGGCAGAGCGACGAAGCCGGGCACGTCCACACTGAAGTCCTCTCTGCTCGAAGCGATTTTCAGGAGCTCGGTGTCTAGATCCTGGGAACGCTTGTTTTTTTAACACTTCCCGGACGCCGAGACCAAAAGCAGTGTGCAAGGCAGTCTTGCTCACCGATTCCACTGTTGATCAAGATGAAACTCCTCAACTGATCGTGGTCCTGGAATGAGCGGCAAAGCGCTTGCACCACTTCTGGAAAAATGCATTTCTTGGGCTCACGGCTGGTTGAAGCACTTCCTCGCCCATGGACAAGCTTTTGAAGGCTGCAGTAAAAGCGGCCTTCACAGCAGTACAGCCATGTTGGGGTTATC
Source organism: Symbiodinium pilosum (assembly GCA_905231905.1). Taxonomy (NCBI): domain Eukaryota; class Dinophyceae; order Suessiales; family Symbiodiniaceae; genus Symbiodinium; species Symbiodinium pilosum. The sequence goes on from CAJNIZ010043748.1 coordinate 127,190, forward strand.
CAAAATTTTCTCATGCAGAAGAATCTCTTCCATTCTCTTCCAAAGTTCTTTTTGCGACCACCATCGGGAACTTTCGCGGAAGCATGCTTGAAGCAGACCCCAAGGCTTGAGCTCTGAAAATAACCCTTTACCCACTGCATCTGAAAAGCTGTAGCTTACTGTACTTGCTTCGCAAAATCTGAAGTTCCTTTCGCACACATTATCACGAATTTTGGTGGAAGGCCTTCTTAGCCAGCCTGTGGTCATTTGACGCGTTATATGTATATACATAATATACTTCCACACGGCGAATTCGGATGATATTCCCAGGCGCAGTCCATAGTCCATAGTCCAGGGACAGCACGTGCTGCATCGCGCTAGCAGGCCTCTTCGGCACCTTCCAAGTCAAGCAGCATCGCCTCCAAGGAAGCACCAATGCGGATTGGCTTAGAAGTACATCGATTGCATACGATTGTAGTGGTGGTGGTGATGGTGTTGAATTCTATGACAATCCTTTGCACACACTACAAGCCATTACTGGAATCCCAACCAATAGAAATCGTAAAATCAAGAAACATGTGATCTAAGGCAATCTCTTCTGCCGTACAGGATCTCAATAAGGCTTGGCGAGGTTGCGTTCAATTGCTCCAACGAATCTCCCAATGACCTTCTTGATCCTTCTTGTGTTTGGGCTGGTCCATGCTGAGTTCACCCGTCCATGACCCTGTTGCCTCAAAGGTGACCGCGCTGCTCTTGGCCGGGCCTTTGCTTCGCAGCTTCAGCAATTCAGTGGTTAGGAGATCCATGAAAAAAGGCAAGCGGCTTGCGCCTTCACTTCTTGGCTTCGGCTTTGCTTCTTCCGACTTCGGAGTCTTCGGCTTGGCCCGGGGTTCGGCGGGCGCTGGCGAAGCTGGTGCCGCCGCTGCTGGTGATGGCACTGGCGATGCAGCCGGGGGAGAGGGCGCTGACTTTGCGGCCGAGGACTTCGCAGGTGAGGACTGCGGAGTCACCTTCTGCACCAGGGCAATCAACACCGACGCCGATTAAGGCCGTGGCGTCTACTTTGGCCTCCTCCCTCCGTGGTTCCTCGAAGGCCTGAACCGGCTGAGCATAGCTACCAGCTGAATCACACTCTGTCTGCAGCCAAATTTGCATGAAACAAGCCCCGGCCCTGACCAACATGTGGGGACGGCAGAACATGAGCCTGCCCTACACAGCTCTATTGGGTGCATGTGAGACCGGTTGTCGCGGCCGTTCATTTGCCCTTGGGAAATGTAGGATGCTTACAGAGATCGTGTCGGTGTTTCTTTTCAGTGTGTTTTGACCGTCAGCTCTTCCTGCGCAACACGCAGGCAGCAACGTTGAGATGTATTGCCCACGTAAAGCCGGGTGCTGCTCAAGAGGTTGAAGCACAGCCAGGCGAAGCTCCAAATCTCGTTACTTGGGAGGTCAAGATAGTCAAGATGTACAGCATAAGTGCAAAGGGCGGGGAAGGGCCCATGCGGCATGGAGTGATCATCCGCCGCACGGGCTGAAGCATGCCATCAGATCAAGGTCATGCATTTGCATGCGGAGACTTGACGATCCGGTTGACATTCACAGCTCAAATAGCTCAAGTCATGAATAGCAATTCAATGCAATTCACATTACAAGTTTGTAGCTTGCTGCCGGGCCTGCTTGTCGGGCTCGACATCGGGAGGTGGGGGAGGAGGCACAAAGAAGCCCTCCTCTTCCTGACGCACTGTCACTGCGGGGGGGATGCATTTTTATTGTCTTCGGGGCGCCGCATACGATCCACAAATCCATGCCTCGGGGCTGACCCACAAATTCACAGTGTAGGCCTGACAGAGTACTCGGTTGCCTAAGCTTATCTCGGCTCTCAGGTCCATAACAGGACAGGCAACTTGCATCTTTTGATCTGGCAAGGGCTCGAGGGGCTTCGGTAGCTTGACGCTACTCGTAGCTCGGCAGCTTGCAGAAGCGTGCATTAATTACAAGCTCCGATTCAGAACTGTTCACAACAGAACCGAGCTTCCAATGTGACCAGGCTGTCACTGGATGACGTGCTGAGGATTTCAAAGATGGGCACACTACCTGGGCGACGTCTGTCAGTGTCACAGAAGGTCAACTGTTTACTGTAAGACAGATCATCGGTGAAATTTCGTCAAGCAAAGGGAACCACTTCTCCATCCCAGACTGTTGAGGTCGATGTTTCTGCTTCGCAGGGTGTGGTATGGTCCGCATCCATAACTACGTAGGCTGGAAGCGAGTCAAAGTCACTGCGGCCACGAGCAGATTTGGAGAGCTTAGGAAATCTGGCGTAAAGTTTCTCGCGTACCAGCTTGGCTTTGAGTTCTTCAAGCTGGGCATCATCCATGCATTCTGCTTCCTCTGCTGCAACCTTGCAAACAAAAGCCATCTCCAAGGGTTTGAGAATTCTGCTCGCATGCACCCCTTCTTGCTGGGTGTCGGTGAAAACGCAATCGCATGCTTCTAGCAACATGATGCCGAATGGGTTCATGGTCCCTGTTGCCATGCCATAGATAGGCTGCCGTAATCCCAACATGAGGCGAACCACTCGGATCCAGTGTTCGGCAGTCGCCTCTGGGACCTGTACAGATTGCGCAGCCTGTGGGCTGGAGGACCCTGCAATACACAAGAATACCATTGGCACGTGCGTGGTCGACTTCTGTATGCACGTGAGCTTCTCCTGCGGAGATGAAAGCAGTTGACAGCAGACTGCAACGCAAGCCCTCGGAGCATGAGTGGGGCATACTAGTTTATTCAGTTCCTGCCTACCCAAACATCAAATCCAAACTCAAAAGCAGGGGGAGAAGCCACGGTAGCAGCCTGTCAATCTAAGACCCTTTTGAATTACAGACCCTTTTCAACATTCGGACCCCCGGGCTCAAGCAGTCACAATGTGTGGAACCCGTTTAGTGCAAAGCGGGTTGGTCTGGCAGAACTAGAGGACACGCCATGACTGCGTGAGCCGGCTTGGGCCCGGAGGGTCTGGAATTGAAGCACTCATGTACCGGGGGGGGGGTTCAAGTGTGGATGTTGAGCCGAGGTGTCCTCAATGTCTTGCAGTGCCTCCTCGCCGGCTCGCAAGTCAACCATAATGGTTGTTGACCCTTGCATGGGATTCTCCATCTCTGTTTCCTGTTGCCCTACCATGGTCTCCTTTCCCAGGGCCGGAAATGGGCTACAGTTGCACGAGTTGCCAGTTGCACAAGCAGATACCAACGGCATGTGGCCTCAGTCTCAGCAAAGCTGGGGCTCGCAGGCTTGCATGAGGCAAGAGAAAGAGTCAAACTTGATTTTACGCTTCAAGCACCTTCATGACATTTGCATGTTGTGGTAAGGTCCAGGGCTTGCAGGGCTTGCGCCTGGGCTGCCTTGGCCGGAGCCGGAGGCGGCGGAGACAGCACGCTTCTGGGGAATTCCTTTGTGACGAGATTTGCCACGGGATCCACCTCGGATCTGCATCAAGGGGTTCACTTGCCTTAAGTCTTACATCTGTGTTTGCGTCAAGCTGCTGCCCTGTATGTCTGACCAGAAGGCTCTCGATCTTGCTCAGAGCTCACCTCAAGCTTTGAACTGCTCTCTTGTTTGAACTCTTGCGCCAAGCTGAGGTCCCCAGCAAAGCAGTTGCAATCCTCGCCTTGACACAGGACACAGCAATTTCCTGGCGCTGGATCCAAGTCATGCAAGATGTCTTCTGGCCCGGGCCAAACTTGGTAATCTCTTGCCCCATGGCAGCAAAAAGGGCCGACGAGGACAAGTGCAGTAGAACTGTTGGACATCAGCTGCCAAAAGTTCAGGGGCTTGGCTGATCAAGTCGGCCGAGAGTATCAGATCTACCGTGCTGGCAGCTCGCACATGTACAACATCTTACACATCCGATCGGCGTGCTCCTGCCTGTTTCATGATGCTTCGCGGCTACTGTGTCTGAAGCTTCGATCGTTTGAGTGCAGAGCACATTGATGCACGCACGATCTGCAGCATGATATGAGCAGAGGAAAAAACAATTTGTCTGGCCTATGGTCAAAAATCCAATTCTCGCGCAGACCATCTCTTTCCTAGTTACTACGATTTGGCTTAAGACCAACTGTCCAAATCTACTACTACTTGTACTAGTATCTCGTTTTACAACTCTTGCATCGATCTTGTTTCTCGACAAATTCGCGTTCGAACACGAACACACAAATGCTGATCTCGTCATTTCGCGGGGACCATCTCGTTTTACAGACTAAACGCAGGATTTCCAGGACTTCTGACCGACGTTTGACATGTTTCAAGAGACGGTCCGCGACTCATATGGAATGTCACTCAAAGATGACAGATGCCAAATCTAACAAAAGTGTCTCGTCAGCCCGACAGCTTCCATCGGCTGATGTACCTAGATTAGCTCAGGTCTTTGCAGAGGCGCCTTGCATTTTGCTCGCGACAAAGCAGGAAATTAGTGGCCGACACCTACCAATGAAATGTAGACATAGTGAACGTCGGACACGGCGCGCCCTTTCGGCGGCACAAGTCACTAACAGACATGCCCTGCAACTCAGGAGCATGAATTCCGCCACAGACTAAGACAGAATCAAAGCCGGCACCGGCTGCACCACCCACATCATGGATGAGTGAGTCGCCAACATGACAAATACGCCGGGCTCCGCAGACTTCCAGGGCCCTGGAGGCTTCTCTGAAAATCTCTTTGCCTGGCTTTCCAAAAACGTAAAGATGCTTACCGCCTGAAGCCGAGTACTTCTTGGCGAATTGCCCAGGGCAGTTTGCTAACACACCGTTTTTGCGGTGGACGACACAGTCTGGATTGGATATGATCAAGGGTCGCTGGCCTTTGGCGGCTGTCTCCAGCACCTTCCCAAACACACCCCAGTCACTGGCGTCAGATTCGTAATTTGATTCAATCTCGGAGAGGGTTCCCTTGTAGCATACTTGAACACCGTTTGCCAAAATAAAATCACACTCTTCAATGCTACTCACGAGTTCCATGCCCATGGAACGCAGCTGTTCTGGTGACCATGTACCACGCTCTGCGTGATCTGCGTGAGAAATGAAAACACAGCGTAATCTCACGGGCGCAGCTTCACTAATCAAGGCCTCCAAATAACGCTTTGCTTGGTCACCGCTGGTGACTACATTTGTGAAATAGTCTGTCGCCAGGCCGAGACTCTCCAAACGCAGCAAAGCGTTTGGAGATTCGCATGGCGAGTTTGACACAATGGCCATGGGGATTCCACGCTGATGAAGCTGGTCTAAGCAATCCTGTACGCCGGGGAGCACCTCCCTTCCGTCATGGAGCACCTTGGGCAGCAAGTCAACGCGTTTACGCATGTGTCTGGCATGCAGCAACTCCAAGAATCCAAGAGCCGAGGAACCCCGTACTGGTCCAGCCTGCCAGGGTCAACTTTCCACAGCGGATCATATGCAATCCGGTATCCGTTCATCCGATGAGTCACTCTTGCGTCTGAGTAACAAGATCCCATCATAGCCGCGAGTGATAAGGTCAGACATGCCGCTGATCTCATCCGCAGTTGCAGCTGCCGTGGCTGCTCTGCAAGACGTTCGTCTTCTCACAAGCTTCGCCAGAAGGAGTGCAAAGCATGACTGCTTCCCTGGAAGACGAAGCCCGATCGCCGTGTTTTGTCGCGGAGTCGCCGTTGACGCTCCCCAGAATTTGGTTGGCAATCTGCAGCTTGTGGCCGCTGACACTAACGCAGGCTTAACATCCATGGGTGATCCTCAAGTTGACAACAACGTAACAACCAGAAACCGCGTAGCGCTAAGTTACAATGCAAGCGGCACACATTTCTTTCGTTCCACTCGCAACTCCTCTATGAATGTATTCTAGTCCACAATTTTGAACACAGCAAATTAAAAAGGTGCCCGAGCACCTGGGATGGCTATTGGAACGGCACACGTGTCTGAACTGCCTCAACTCAGAAACTCGCATCTTCTCGTAGGCTGCAGTCACAAGGGCAGAGGACGCTTTTAGATTACGCCTGCCACTCTATTCCCGGCTGGGATTCACTCAACTTTGGAGGTTCTATGCATGAGAAGGGCACTTCCACATCAGCCATCAGCTCCACACCTCAGCCGAAAGCTCTGCATAGCTTCGCAGCTGGCTGGGAGTTGCACACAAGATGAGACTGCAACCGACGGAGGGTTTTTTCGCTCAGCCTTATGTGCATGGATAGCGCCGCAACCCGGACAATGAAAAGAGTAGAACCTCTGCGAATGTTGTGTCCAGGTCGTCGAGGTCCGAGATGTCAAGCTCCTTGGCAAGGACCCTCAACATCTAGAATCTGCACAAATCTTGTCGCAAAATTTAAATGCAGGACATGGTAGTTGTTCAAAATACCTGTCCCCAAAATGGCCATAAGCTAGGTTCCCTTTATGGTTAGGATCTCCTTATCAGGAAGTGTATTCTCAATGGTCCCTCCCTTAAAAGGACGATGATGCCCACAGGGCGGCCTGCCTGCATAGCCTCCTCCAACTTCGCAGCTTCCCTCTTCTGCCTTGCTGTAAGCATCCTGCAAGCTGCGCACTGCTCCGCTGCTCCGCGAGCCGAGAGTCTGAATTTGACTGCAAAGCTGTGATCCTTTCAGCTGGCTCACCAGTCTTGATGTTCTGCTTCAAAGGGACCTTGCAAGGGCTTCTTCAGGCTCCCTATACTCCCTGATTCCAAGCATTCCAGAAGATGATGCCTCGACCAGCTTGAAACCAGAGATCTCTGACCATTTCCTCAGACGTTCATGATGACGGGCAACATATCAGGCCAGATCCTTTGGCTTTGCTCTCAGCTGAGCTGCAGAATTTTCGTTGCGACGTCATCGTCAACAATTGACACCACCATGCCTTCCTCCGGCTCCGGGGAGCCAGGCCTGAGGGACTTTCGTTTTGGCTGCGGAATCTGAGGTTGAGACGGTGTGACGGTGTGGTGCTGGTGCCGAGCTGCTGGTAACGGCAGGTGCGACCTGCAGCATGCATGTAGTCGTCGATACCTGAATGGCGGTCATCTTGTCAGCATCGTACAAATGGCGCATTTTGGCTTGAGCTTCCTTGATGCCGCTAAGCCCTGGACTCTCTGGCTCACCGATTAGGACGACTGCCTCGACAAAGTCCAAGTGAATTCCACGAATCTCCTGCATCCGGTGATGAGAACCCTTGCCCCGCATGTTTGAATCAGTATCCTGGGACGATGCCACGATCACCTGACATTCGCTCTCGTCCCGCACTCGCTGCCGGCTTCCTTGCATCAAGCCGACCAATCCAGACATTCCTCAACCTACACAAGGTCCACAAGCAACAAATTGTCTTCTAAATTGGCCTCAGCCTCCGGCAAACAGGCCCTCCCCCACCCCAAAATTACGCCGCCCACTCCCACCACCCCCCACACCCCCCCCGCTTCACGCAAGCATTTGTTTTGAAACGTCCACCCTCCTTTGCCAGCCCGGCTGCACAGGCGGTCGCGCGCTAGCGCGTGCAATTATTCACTCGCTTCTCGCCTTCGCTGCTCCAAAGCTTGGATGCCGCCTCAATTGCCTCGGCAATGCTGATGACGTTGAACCTTCGGGGCACTACAGGGCAAGCTGGCCTTAGCAGGACTGCAGAAAAAACTGTGCTAGGCGAAGGTAAAAGAAAATGCTTGCAGCAGGGGCGCTTATTCTCGTCGTAGTCCTCCATCCGGAATCGCAGCTGGCCTTGGGTCACAATGGCCATGCGGAAATGAACGCTTTGAGCCTAATGCACTCGCTGCGGCCATCAGAAATTCAAGTATCTATCAGTGAGACCTAAACCACAGGTTTCGGGTCCCAGCTCAAGACCTGGCTGCGCCCATAGGTGCCTGCACACAGGTCATACAGGGGTGGAGAAGTGGGCGGCCTGGTGGGGGCAAAGAACGTGATCTGGCCATACCAAGCTCCTATGCGGTCGAGTTGCCGTTCGGAACTCGACCCCTTGGGCCAGTTGTTGCAAGGACCTCAGGCGCACTCTGCCGCTGACATGGCTAAATACCTGCACACTCACGAATTTTCTACACGGAGAGCAAGGGCCCAGCGACAAGAGTCCGCCCCACCGCAAGCTCGTAGATGGTTTTGGCAGCAACAGCCATGACCTGCAAACCGCTGCAGAACTCAAGGTTCTCAACATGAATGTGTGGGCATCCCACTTCTCTAACTGGATTGGATCTTCTTCACACAAGCTTCTTAGCATTCATGCACCTTGGGGAAGCGAAAAGGAACAGGCACGCGACAGCGGTGACCTCTGCCAACTCTTGCCGAATTGTAATGGTCTGGCTGACACTTGTTCGCCGGGACGTGCAGGGAAAGGGCAGGGCGCAGCTTTGACGGCCAGCTTGTTGTGCCGTCCCCGTACCTGTGACTTTCTTGAGATATGAGGCAATCATGATTTGAGCCTGTCATCCATGACTGTTTGGATCAGCTCAGGCATGAGCTGTGAACCCCTGTGCCGAATATCAAAGTGCGTTGGCACCTACAAGCCAAATATGATCGGGCGCGTGGAGGCTGACATCGAGACGAGCTTGCAAGGCCGCGAACCTGTGGCGCTACACTTCCTGGTACGCGGACCAATGCCAGGTCAATGCCAGCACCTGTGTCTGTTGGTACTTTCTTGAGGCCACCTTGTGAGATTGCGGAATTTGCTCTTTCAAGCATGTTTTCGCTAGCCCGCGTGTCTCTCATGAGAATGAATGAAGCCTGTAGCCTGCAAGTAAGTCTGCATCAAATTGAGCCATGCATCTATATCCCTATTATGGTTTTGTTGGTCGCAGCAAGGTGGTGTCTTATTATGCAGGTCAGGCGCTTGCCTTAAATTGTGTAAATGTCAAGTCGTGGGGTTCCCAGCAAATGTTCATATTGACCCAGCCAATACGTCGCCTGTCTGGTGCATCTATTTTGATCTCTCCGCAGGATAGCTCAAGACAACCAGGACCCCTGCTGTATTTCACATTGCGGAATGTCCTCCGACTGAGCGTGGCCTGAGTCTCACATCAGGCGGATGCAACATGGACGCCTATCAAGAGGATTCGATTTAGTGCAACAACTGATGGGCTGAGCACCCGAAGTTTTACCAAGTCCTGCCATTATGGGGAACGGCCTCCAAAAACAGCATTTGATGGCCCCATGTGATCCCTCAACGCAACTCAGGATGCAGCGGTTGCACCCACCAGCTGCCACTCGTCGCGTCGACCAGCCTGCATTCGAAAGCAGATGAGTTGCTCAGCTTGAGCTTTGAGGATCAGGCTTTCGTGGTCTGCAGCTCAATCTCCTGAAGCAGCGCGACTGTTGGGAGAACCTGACAAGGGAGTGAAAAGCTATCTTTAGCCAGAACCTGGCACTGTCATGCTGGCTGAGCTGGCAACCCTTCCTTCGCGGCGCGCTGCACGCCGCTGCATCCTGAAATTCGTATTTCTCATATGCTTCTCTTACTCGCCCCTCGATTCCCTCGATCTGAGCTTCTTGCTCTCTCCACTTGTTCACGAGCCGGTCAGCCTCATCGACAACCTTTGGCCAGAATGGTCTGGACATGTCTGGAAGCAATTTTGGCTCTGCCTGATTGACACTTTAGCCCGGCGCTACCCAGTCTAGTTGGCCAAGCGCCCGAAGCCAGATGGGTGAAGTCCTTGTGGTTGCCAAACTCGCGCGGTGCAGTTGCTGTTTCCGTTTCTGTCGAATGGTGCATCGGGTTCCCAGCCGTGGTTCGTCCAGCAGGTCTCGAATGTGCCGAGGGGTTGCGACGACCTGACAACTTCAGCTTCCGGAAGCTTCTGGGCTTACACAAAAAAAAGGTATATACGAGATTATGCTTGTGCACCCGGCATGGGATCTGGTGCAATGGCATCGTAACGGGAACCCTTCTTAAAGATCGTCGTCGAGTGCATCCAAGCTTCTATGTTGCTTGGCTCGGACGTGTTGTCATTGTCGCGCCGCATCAGGGTGACCTGAAGTGCGGTTGTGGTTGCTTGAAGAACTCCAGTCGTGTAAGCTGCTTTGGGTCTTAGCATTCTCTGCTTTGCCAGGTCCGAGCAGAGCTCGTGCAAGAGCCTCAATGCATGGAAAAGAGCACTTTCTACAGTTCTACGTTCAAGGCATTGTGGCTAGGGTCTTTTCTGAGATGACTGCTACTGTCTGCATCTGAAGAGCCTCAGCATGGCAAGAACAGAGATGAATTGAATGCAGCTGCGAATCGGACTTTCACTGATGGCCCTGCAGACTCTTCAGCTAAAGCAATGGAAAATCACCAAGGCTTCATGGTGCAAGATGGCTGTGCAGAACTGCATAGAAAGTTTTAGAACATCAAGAAGCCCGCGAGAGGATACCTGGGTCTGCTGCTGCAGTGGGAACCAAAATTAGAAAGCGAAGACCACGAACTGGTGCCCGGGCGGCCTGCTTCAAGTATCTGATCATAGGGAGTCGACTTGGATCAAGAAAATGTCTGTTTGGACTTTGGCAAGCTTGCATTATTACATCTTTGCTGAGCTTGATGCTGCTGACTTCCACGGCAAGACTTGTGAGCTGGTTGCTTCAGCACCCGTCCCATAGCCACCCAGCCTCTTCCGTGTATCGCTGCAGCAGCGGAAGGAGGAAACACAGCGTTTTGCCAGTTCCAGTGGGTGCATGTAGGCAGCAGGACCTTGTGCAGACAAATGAATCAGGAGTGAAAGTGAGCCTGACGGAGATATAAGTGGTTCCTTTGGTGTCTGGCTCTCCTGCGTAGATCCGTGACATGGCCTCTTGCTGAATCGGTGACGGTTCAAACCTTTGTGCGTCAGATCAGCCAGAACCATAGCATGTTCAACACATTGAGCGAGTTAGCTCAGTCACCAGCTTCCCGTCAGCCATGTCGATCTGTGACTGAAGCCACCTGACATTAATATCTGAACGCTGTGCCAGTGCGAGACCTGTTACGCTACGAAAAGAAGCGTACAATTTTCTGCCGGGGGTTCTCTGCTGCCGCTCCAGTGACTCTGACACCACCCCACTCGAGCTCCTTTCTTCTTTCGAGACCTCCTCTTGGACCTGCAAGTTCATGTAATTCAGGTACGAACGACCGAGCCAGCTTTTCTCAACAATTCGACGCCTTCTCGTCTTGACCGGGGATCAGGCCTGTCCGCACCTCCTCTTGGACCTGCAAGTTCATGCAATTGAGGTAGGAACGACCAAGCCAACAGCTCTCGAAAATTCGGCGCCTTCTCGTGTTGACCGGGGATCAGGCCCGTCCAGACCTCCTCTTGGACCTTTAAGTTCACGTAATTGAGGTACAAACCACCAAGCCAGCAGCTTTCATAAACACGGCACCTTCTCGTCTTGACCAGGGATCAGGTCTGTCCATATGTTCAACATTGCCATGCAATTACAACATTGACAGACACGCACTGCCAGCAAATGCACTATTCTGACGATGGCCAGCACCTTCTCCGCCGATCGTACGCACTTCGCTCTCGGCTTCGCTGCGCGACCTAAAACAGGACTTCGAGCTATTTTCAGAACTCCGATACATGCTGACGCTCCATGAAGTTCCGAGGCTCCAGCTGCACCTGCGACAGCCGCCACCCCACAGGTCAAGCAGCGCGACAATGTGACGTGCAAACCTGCCTTTCAGAGTTCAACAGTTCCGAACATTCTGGGCCAAAGTAGATAGGTGCAGATAGGAAGACCAGCCGGCTGCCATCGTGAGCTGTCGAGGCCTCTATCTGAAGCAGTTACGGACAAGCAGAAAGCAACCCGAGCAACGTGATGCGTTCACCATCAAGGCGCAAAATTGAATCCATCCGTGAAAAACAAAAAGTCCAAGCGCTCCACAGGCAAGACAGGTCTCCTGTCTATGCGCAGAGGGCGAGAGCCTCTGCAGAGCCAAAGCCAGGAAGTGGAAAGTGTATCTTCGCAAGCTCCACTTCACAAATTCCACTGTAAATGACGTTGACACAAGCTTGGCATATGCTGCTGGCGTGATCCTTCCCCGAAAGGCAGCTTCTAAAACTCCACGCCTTGTGACGGCAATGCTGCTAAAACAGGTCCATCCTGCAGCACGGCCTCCAAGTGCCTTAGGAAATGCTGCTGGGCAGTCTGCCAAAAGATGGCAAGCATCATTCAGATACCGCACGATACAGCGGGACCACGGCGTCAGCATGACACATGTTCGCAATTTCCCACATGAGTAGTGTTCTTTTTGGTGGTTAAACCCAGTAAGATTATTTCCTTGTATAAGATACTATACCCCAAAAGGAGGATATAATCTTACTCTATAATGGGTACCATAGTCTTAGTATCCCCAAATAAAATACTACTCACACGCCCGACAGCTCAGGATCTGGCGCCATGGCTCTTCCACTTGGAAAGTACAGGCAGCAGCGGAGTAATGGTTCTTTGGCGGTCTTATGGTGCGCTGTTCTGGTGCTTGAATTGGAAGCACAGCTGTCATGGGATCTTGTTTCAAGTCTGCAGTTGTCTTGCAGGATCCAGCGGCACATGCCAGAGTAAGTCGAGAGCATTCGCATGCGGACTCAAAGGGCAGCGATTCCTGACTCTTCCTGTGGTGCACTTACGGCTTTGACAAAGAAGGTTGAGAAAGATACATTGCAGCCTGAAAGCTCGTTGCTCAGCGTTTTTCCACTAACAACGTTCAAGAGCTTTCTCATGCGGCCTTCATTTTGCTCAGCCACAAAATCTCCATGCCTACAAGCTGTTGCAGCCCTTCGAAAGCTTCTGCGTTGTAGTGGATTTTAAGCCGTCAGCTGGATGCGCAACATGGCTCAGAGCTGCGTCCAAGGCTGCCCAAAACTCTTCCAGATCATCCGTGCCCCAAAGTCCCTTCGACCACCTGCCATGCGGCACGTAGGAAGGTTCGGACGCGCGCAGGCCAATCATTGCTCTGTATGGGACACCTTCGACGGTCCGCCTTGACCACTTTCGAGAGCAAACTCACCTTGCATAATCGCGTCCATTCTTGAAATTGCACCGGTCCTCAATGCGAGCCAGCGGCGATGACAATAGTTGACACGCATGTCCCGCGAGGCCAACGACTACGACCTGGATATCCCGCCAGGTCAAGGTCAAGGTTGACGTCCTTTGTGTCCATGAAGGTGTCATCTGCGTCGACATCACCATTGTCCGCAGCACCAAGTGTAACCCAAACGCCAAGATGCGCGCGCGACTTCAAGAGGTTGGGCTGGTTTCTGTCATCATCTGTCATCGATGGTCATGATCACGGGCGTAGTAATGTCCTCCCCACGAGTCTGTCTTTCCCTCGAAGGTTGGTTCAAATTCAGCTAAGCTAGATGCAGCATCATGTGCATAATTATGGCCAAACAACATCAGCAGCTCCGTCGGCCTCATCTCGAACGCTTCCGGGCCAGCCTTGTGCCTAATACGCATTGCAAGAGGCGCACGCCAAAGCAGTAAACAACCCTCAGGACAATTGAAGGTGCTGGCTTCGCGCATAAGTTCATCTTTCAATGCTCTTCGCTCTTGCAGGAAGCCCTCCAATGGTAGCGCTGGGGCAGGTCCCACACGATCACTTTTGCAAAATGACTTGGAAGACTCCGGCCCAACAAAATCAATTGCACTGCGGGAAACGTCGCCAAACAATAGCATAGCACCCAGAATGCCATCCACGCAATGCAATGGCAGGCCAGAGCTGCGAGGGCTGTGCCTATAGCTGATCAAGTCCAGGAGTGGCAGCTTTGCCAGTCTGTACAACTGCTGCTGCGCTTCATGGACCAAGCGAAACCCCACCGCGCCATGGAGCCCGTCACGCAGCTGGGCCTTCTGAAGCTCCCCGTCTCGTAAAGACTGGTACCAAACAGTTGACTCAAGAAGCCAACGATGAACCTTACATCACCCACACGCACTTTGTTGAAATCCGGCCTTTACAGCCAGTGTTGCCAAGTTGCTAGCCCCTTTGCTGCAGGATTCAACGCTCCTTGAAGCACGGCCACGCCTGTCATGCATCGCTCATCATCGCTCTGCATTTACCGGCGCTGAGATTGAGGCATTTGAGGATCAGCACAGCCTTGCCTTTGCCGCGAAATTCTTCTACTGCACCTGCCGGAAAGCAGCTTCCATGCAGTAAAAGGACTGACTCCCTTTTAATCCAATGCAACACCACACCACCCTGATGGCTCATGTGCGTTAATGCGCAAAGTCAATGCAACAATGCCAGCCGGCACCTTCCCAATCAACTGCAGAGCTCAAAAGCTGGGGAACTCCTGCCAGAGACGGAGCGAAGTCCTGCAGTTTGGCAAGCAAGGCTTCTGAAGTGGGAAGTCTAGTTGCAATACAAGATTAGAGCAGCTGCTGCAATGCAAGAGGCTTCAACACGGTGAATTTGGAGGTCCGGGAGGTGCAGCGCTCTGTTGAAGAATGGCCGAACCTCCATTCGTGTCTGGGACCATCCCAAGACACATTTTCGTCGCAGCAAATTTGCCGGCAGCAGAAACCATTAGGATTCGCAGCTGTGAATGCAAGGTCAAAGTACCGCTCTTGAATGCTTTCAGCCAATTTTGGAAGATTCTCCGAGCCTCTGCGAATTGTTTGTTGACCTCCTCCCGCACAAGCGCTCCCTGCTGAAGCCTGCAGCTGTGTTCAAGCTGCGACAAAGGAAGTCCTTCAGATTTACGTTTTTCAGATCAGGCACTGCTGACCTTGCTGACACTTGCTGGGGTATGTACTCGGAAAAGCGTGCAAGCAGGCTCCCAAATCCGGCAGCAGCCTCCGCATGCCATGAGGCCGTAGGACAACACTTTGCAAATTTGGACACAGCGCTGTCATCAAGGAACAGCTGTCAGCCCATGTTTTAGCTGTTCTTTGGGTGTCAAAGCCGGAAAAGGATGATCCCGTTCTGCATGCGAAGAGATGTGGCGAGGAGGATGGCGCCTGGTGCACCTCATCCGAAACATCAGCACCTGCAAACATGCCATGGCTACATTATGAATTGCTGACTGCTGCAGCTTGAGTCAGCTTGAGCGGAGTTCAAACAAGGATGCTGATTCCTCGGGAAAAGGAACCAACAGTAGTCCGCCGAGGCCGGAGGCCTCAGACGTTCAGATCCAGGACCAGAAGAACAGTAAGTGAACCCATCCCCTACCCCCTCCCAGTGCGCACGATTCGAGGGGGGAAGGCGCGATCGGCTCCGTTTTCACGGGCTTCCCAGGAGGGTGGGGGGAGGTCAGCGTGGTTTTTCAGATTTCCGAACCTTCGTCCGAGGTCCGAAATGCAGAGTCCTCCGCCAAAAACACGATTTTTGGGTCGGTGTGCTGGGGGGGGAGACGGGGGCGGGGGGATGCTCTCTAGCCTCGGCAGGGGGTTGTGCCGAGGCGGTCTCGCGTTAGCGATTAAATTACCTTTTTTGAAACCCACCTGAGGAGATGATGTACTGCAGCTGCGCCACATCGTGAGCCTGACATTGAGACTTCTGCGCACGTAAACATTATCGTGCATGAGACGCCGGCCAGCTTCCCGAAGGAGAAGCCTGTGTTGTCAGTGATGATTTTTCCCTCCATGCCTTGCTTGAGCGATGCTCAATTTGAACTTGGCCACGGCTTTCGGCTTGAAACTCAAACGGCTTATGCATGCCAAAAACAACATACTCCTGCACTCCTTGGTGAGGCCCTTGCTTACAATGAGCCGAGAGGAATTCCCAAGTGATCTGCGCTGCTGGAAGACCCAGTCCTTGGTAAGGGGGATAAGCTGCAAGGGACTGGCGCATTGTATGGGAAGCTGACATCGAAGTTCCACGCGAGGAGGCAACAGCAGCAGCATGCTTTCAGCTTGCGGGGCTCTGTGGACACCGTGCAAAATCAGGATGAAGCAAGGCCAACATTCGGAGGCCACCACTCTTTGACTACGCATGCTTCTGCTGGGATGGCTCAGTTTCTGAATGACAGCATCTTTGGCTGCAGGATTCAAAACGCATGTTAGGCGTCTTGTAAGCTACAGAAACGCATTGACCTGGAATGCCCTCAGAGGCCTCCCAGTCTTTTGCCAGGCCTCGCACAAACATGTCATAACCCTCGCTTTCTGATATGAGCAATGGTGCCAGGTCACCTCGTGGCCATTAACCACAGGTTATTCGACAACATGCGACAACAGACATGTTACATGTTCCTCTCTCCTGCTGTCCAAGATGCTCATTCACATGGCAGTCTGTAATTCTTGTCAAATGCTGTAGATGACCCCTTTTGTCACAAGCAGGACCTGCGATCCTTATTCCACGATGAGTCTCGCAGCGCCAATCAATCCCAAAGCCCTGTGTCCTTTCCTTATTCCCCATGACAAGGGCACTCTCATTGAGAATGGGCATCAAAGTACACTATCCTAGCACCATGTACTATTTCCGGGCCTAAGCAGCCATCATCAAACTTCCAAATCACCTGCCTGCCAGCTTGGAATGAGCAGGATGGGCATGAAGCTCTCCATTGATTTCAGCTGTTCTTTGACATCCTCGCAAGTCACATGCAGGTCCCATGCAACGCAAATCCGTCAATGCGTCTTGCATCCCCCTGGTGCCTTTGCTGTCTGTGTCTTTTTGATGGTTTTGAGTTGATTGGTTGCGCTCTTGAGGCGATCCAATTTCTCTTGTTCCTTGGCGGCGTAGGATGGCACATGGAGTTTGCAAAGACAGCTCTATTTGACTTTCAATGTTTGCAGCTGTGCCTCTGCCAATCTTTTAAGGCGGTCGCGGTAATTGAAGAAGTATCCTTCAACTTTATGAAATAGATTGTTTACAACAACTCCGTGCAAAGCAAGCTGGCGCATCCTATGTCTCGGCCGAAGGCTTCAAGAGGTCCGTCTTCGAGAGGGACAGGTGCCGCGTTGCTCTCTGGAGGGGGAAGGTCATGCTCCCTGCGCGACCGTTTGTAGCAGGGCATGCTGATCACGTGGTCTAAACCCTGTTGACAATAAACCCTAAATAGTAGTTTCCATTCTCTTTTACATTTTCCTTATATAGCCCCACTATACCCTATTATCATATGATAGTTCTAATGTTCTTTTCCATTATCCTTATATGACCCTATATTGTCCAGATGTAAAAGCACAGGAAGCCTCGCCGCGTACTTCTTGATACCGACAAAGGTGTGAGTATGAGGGTAGTCCACAGTCGTGACCATGGGCCCTCTGCAGAAATCCGCTCGGTACGGAATGCCTGGATGGATCCAGCGAGGGCTGGAAGGAGACTGAACAGCGGGATAATGCAAACAACCCAGTTCAACAAAAGAATCTTCATACCATTCACGTGGTGCTGCCAAAAGCTACCTTTGTCAAAGTCCACGGACATGGGGAAGTCGGGTCCCACCTTGACAGTTGCAAATCGCAGCAAGTAACTAACTGCCACCGCAGGCTTGCTGCAAGCTTGCCATGATGGAAAAGTGCGTGCAGTCTTCCATGTCATCACACATCTGGGCAGCCTGCAGGTGACTTCTGGCCAGCGGATAAAAGTGGTAAGATGACAGCAATGCATAGCAATGCCCACACCTCTTCCACCGAGTGCACCCCACGCACGCGTTTCATGAGACGAAGTCTCGGTCCAACGAGCTCTCCCTGTCCCCAGCCTCAGTGCTTCAGCTTGCCAAGCTGCAACACTTTTGCAAGATTACCTGTCTTCTTGCCAAGCTGCAGATAGCGCGAACACCTGGCCTTGGTGAATAAGATGCCTTGCATCTGAGCCATACGGACTGTTTTGGCTCGCGAAAGGAAGGTAAAAAGGCGAAAGGTGCTTGGGCAACGGCCCCTTGATTTTGTACTTTGGGAGACGCTGTCGAAGCTCTTCAACATCTTTGGGGGTCCTTGCGTTGCTGACAGTCCGCATTCTGCTGCCCTGGATGAGAGCCATGCTCCGAACATGCTCACCAACATGTTGCTGCAGAGGTTCCAGATCGCTTTATCCTCGCTTCGAAGCCCTAAAGGCCAGAAAGCAGGGCCTGTTCGGTTGCCTTTGGCATCAAACTCTTGCATGGCCTCCTTTGCAGCAATCTCCCTGGCCTGGTGGCAAGCCCGATCTCACAACGCGTCCCCCCCGAAAGCCCTGGTCTATGTCAAAGACGTTATTCTTTGCTCACTGTCCCGGCGGCCCTCCTTTAGCCAAGCAAAGCCGAGGCAAATCCAAAAGACGTGTAACAGTTTAGCAGCCCCATTCATCGTGTCACTCATTGTTTATGATGGTTTGGAATGTATTGGGGTACTATATAGGGCTATGTATGGATAATGGAAAAGAAAATAGAAACTACATCATTAGACGGTTTAGGGGTTTGGAAGAAATAGTCAAAAGGCCTCTGCTTCGGCAGCTTCCTCAGCTTGCTGCGCCTCCGTTTTGTACGGTTCTGGTCCCGTGCAGCCTCTGCAGCTTCGTTCTGGCTCCGAGAGGCAACTGAAATATCCCCACATGCAACCACATGTGACTTTACATGACTTGACAAGCGTACGCCCGCTGCTAAAAGGAAATATCATCAATAAGTGTCGTGTTGAGCAATGTCTTGACAAGGGGCCATGGCCAAAGGCACACCTGATCTTCTCCACGGTTGGAAATTCCCATGGAGGAGAAAAATTATTTGCGGCCAGGACCGCCCCGGCCACATCCCGGTCATACTCCCAGGAGTGAGTTGGCATTGAGGGAGATCAGCTATCGAGGGCAGCTAACGCAAAGGCGCCCACTTCCCACTCGGACATCAATGCCATGGCTTTTCAAGTTCCAGCGTGCAATCTTATCGTCAGGAATAAGGTGGCGGACCGACCTAAAATTTGCCTGATGATATGGGGAGACCACACCAGCTTCTCTCTGCATGAGTGATTGCAATGTGTTGCAATGTGGCTTCTGAGCTGTGAATAGACAACGTGCAGAACTCACAGCAGAACAAGCTGAGCGTTTACTTCACACGCTGAGACGCCGACCAACCACTCCTGCAGCTTCTTCCACTTGGAGCGCCGGAGCAGGTATGCACCTTCGAAGCATTAACTTGTGGCAGGCCGCTTTCATAGTTTGGCAGAAGCCGATGTCTAAAGTCACGCCAAGGTCTTGGCTGAACTGAAGATTACCTGCAGATTGAGCTAACAGCTGATGCTCTGGATAGCCAAACAAGCTACACGAGCGGATCTAAAAAATAGTCTTGAACATTTCCGTGTGGCGACGTCATCCAATGAGGCACATGTAATGCGTATGGCAATCTGCAGAGCCACTCACAGTGCCGTCAGTACGACACCACATGTTCACACCCAAACATCAAGCAACAAAACAAGCAGTCGTAACTGCAAGACAAAGGATGGTTAGAGAATGCTGTGAAGTCACGCCCGGCCAACCCCCCAAACCCCCCGTTCCCTGGCGCTAAAAGCTAGAATGGTCAGGTGGCACTCCCGCAGAGTTGTCTCCTGAAATGCATCGCCCCTGCGGAGCAAGCGATCCAAGCCTTGAAGCTCAAGGCTCAGAAGAACTCATAAGCCTTGACAGACTACAAGGACCACACGCCAACAAGTCATTGAAGCCAGGAAACTGCAGGTCTGGAAGCTTTGCTCCACAGTGCGCTTGTTCGCGGCAAACTCCACCAACGCTTGCGAGGTGTAAGTGTTGCTGTCCTGCACATGGCGTGACAGATACAGCTGTGGTGGCCAACAGACCCTTTTGTGCGCTCCTCAGCTCCAGTCGGCCCAGACCAACCTGCGTTGACAGCTTGCTGAGTCAGCATGGCAGTAGTGGGCGTGCACCAGCATAGACAGCAGTGCTGGCAAGGTGCTAGTGTTCGTCTCGCAGTAGAAGACTCCGGGATCCGTGACTGGAAAGATTGCTGTGCTCCCGGCGTGGCGGCAGCAATTTTCAGTCCCCGACTCCACGCTTCGACTGAATCTCTCGCACACAGATACACCACAATTACATGGCAAATCCCATGGGACCCCTGTGAAGTACTGCAGCTTCTCACCCCATCCCCAAAACGGCCAGCAGCAGCAAATGCCAACCGGCCCACATCCTCTGGTGAAGCTGTTGGACTCACACAGAACCTCTGCACCAAACTCTTCCACATAAGGTTCATCCAAACATGCCATGGCGCCAACCAGCGGCTCTTGATAGGAACAACTAAAGACATGTTCTGCATTCATCCGAAGCCCAAAGGACCCACTGCGCAGACCATCACGCAGCTGTCGGATGTCTTCACCGACATGAAGAACTTGCCCACCAAATGCCGCCCTCCTTTGACCTTGAGCTTCAAGGATTTCCTGCCGCAAGAGACCGCTTCGTTGTAATTCGGCCACTGATGGCAGCTGAGATTTCGAAAGGTCGCGGAAGCGTGGCTCGCGGGCGATGCCTGCTTCGATGGCGTAGGGCCTATGTCAGCTGTCAGGCAAGAGCGGCCTAGAACTGCCTAAAGATCTACTTTAGGCGGTTTGGAACCAAGCCAATTTCGATTTCTGCCAAGGAACTTCACACGTGAATACACCTCATAGAGGCCATTGGCATGTGCAAAATAATCGTATGTGCACCCTGGCTCATCAAGCATCGTTTCGCTCAGGTTATAGATGTTATAGGCAGGGCTGTTGGCGCAGTTCATACGGTCTGGTAGTACCACGCGTCGCCGAAGATATGCCCCCATCTCGAGAGCAGCGATAAGTACTTCAAAATCCTCTGACAGATTCAGGCCCCGTGGATGCTCATACACCAGGAAAGAGGTTGTGTCGTTGAAGCGCTCGTCCCAGTCGTCCACATACCACAGATTTCTGTCACCTTTCACCACATGGAAACTTCCGAGGCAAATGTCACACAGCGCAAGAGACATATGTTGCCTTCCGAGGCGCGCAGGAAGTACATCTTCGGATCGACCCCATTAACATGAACGATAGCAGGCGGCCCACCTTTTCCAGCACAGCTTTTAAGCTTGTAGGCCTCGCAGGTTTCATCATACACTCTGCTTTGAGATGCCTTTGACTTAGCGTTGCCTTGCGCCAGAAGTAGTTCATGCCGTGCGAAATGCACACCTGAGCAAGTGGGCAGGGCCCCACCCGCTTCTCAAGCCCAAGAGTTTGGACAGGAGGCATGGAAAGCTGGACAATCTGAAGTCCACAACACCCCAAACCAAGAGAATGTCTCTTGAATCAGTATACGGCTCAAGGCTATTGGCCATACGCAGTACATCAGAAGTCAGGGAGCAGGATCGAGAAGGCGCAGGCTGATCTTCTCGCCGGACCCTCTCGGGAAATCCCACGTCTCTTTTGGAGTAAAACGTCTGGTTCTGCCCTGCCAGTCTAGTCCGCGAAATGTGTTGTTCTCATAGTGGCTGACAACCTGTCCGGAAACGCAAATCCCACATTCAGGTGTAATGCCTACATTTACTGCAAAACAAGCATGCAGATGAGAAGTCTACATGGCTGCGGGGGTGGCTAGATGAGTGGCTTATGTTTGAAACTCACGTGTCTGGCACGGACCTCGGGCGGGTTCATTTCCATCTTGCTCATGACAAACTTGTTGAACACCCGCTGATCCATTCCATCGCGAAGTGTTGGCCCCTCCTGTGCATAGTAGTGGGCGTCAATAAACTCCACCAGAAAAGCCTTATCAAGCAAGGGGCATGCTGGGCAAAATCGGTCTAGACTGCATGGTTGCGAGCCAACGTGAAATCACGGCAGCTCCGCAAGAACTTTATGAAGGGAACCTTCTTCTGAAGCTCTTACGTGCAACAAGCAGTTGTGCAGAAGGCCGGGCGAAGAGGAATCCGGTGTTTATGTGCTCCGCAGGCCGCAACCATGTTGCCCAAAGCTGCTCAGCAGGGAAGAAGTGGTCCGTCATTGCCTCTAAATCTGAGTCAAAGAAGAAGTGCTGGAAGGGGTTCGCCAGAAAAACGATATCAGAATCTACCACAAGGATCTCTAGCCCCAGCGAAATGCAGGTGGTTTGAATGAGCCATCGCATCTTCCAAATGTCATCTTGCAAGTCATGCGACCCCTGATTGAGAACTACATTGAACTTGGATGCTTCCGCACGTCGAACAGCATCTGCATCAAGCGCGACAAATACAAAGATTCGCTCCAGCTCTGGCGTGTTCCTGCGAATAGAAAGCGCCAGGTTGTGTGCAATGGACCACCGTTTGGGTCCGCCTGTAGTCCATGAGACTATGAGACGTCCTTCTGGCCCAGCGATCTGCAGCAATCTCTCTGTGTCCACCTGCAAGGTGTACCGTCGCGGTAGCTCCTCATCTAAGCTGTTGTCAAAGTAGCTCGGCCTTGTGACAGCCAGCTTCTGACCGGATCTGGAACGCGTCGTTTCCATGGCTTCCGCAGCTTCCTTATTTTCGAAGCCGGCTGCCCAAATATCCCGAATCCACTTAGACAGGAGGTCCTGCTTGCTCAAACCATCAAAGCGAGACATCGCAGTGAACCGCGCAGAGCTCTTCTTTGGAACATGCAGGACGAGGTCCGCGAGCGCCGAATGGCATAACAAAATGGCCAAAGAAATTTCCATGGCCCTCCATGTGCTTGCGAGCAGCCACGGTGTGCAGCCCTGCAGCGCGCCCAGTCTGCCAAGGCTTGAGCATTTAGGCGCACAACTTCAGGGAGGCCAAATCAGCATGGAGAAAAGCGCTGAAATTTATACCTTCACAACCGGCGCGTAATACCGTGGCAACACCCAGTCATACCCAATCCCTTCAGTCCTTACGTGTGCCGTTGGGGGGAGGGATTAGCTACTGATATAACATGCCAAATCCTCGAAGAACTGTCCTTTGCATCCGGGAAAACCTGCAGAGCCCCATCAATGTTAAGAGCTAAAGTATCAACTTGACTAGACGGTGCCTGCGGACAGCAAACAAAAGAAAAGGCACGACAGTGTTACAGTAGCGGCCCTGGGATCCGCTGCCGACTTTGCCCCACGTTCGAACGCTTTTTGTGTTTTTTTCTGTTCTTGATCGTCTTTCATGTGGACCAAGTGTGTTTAGCCTGCCAGTGTATCCAACGTCGGCCAGTTTCGGTGATATTGGACGTCGCACGCGGTTTCCGACCTTTTGCCTGTCCAGTATCAGAAGCGCATGAAGATGCAAAACCTTCACGTCGTCCTACGCTAAACGGTGTTTTCATCTTTTCGTACACATGACATATGATCTTCGCAGCAGGCTAACGATGTCGTGACCTTGTGAATGTACGCTGACCAGGTATCAAACGATGTTTGGACGCTTCCATCTCACAAACGGGCTATTCCATTGGGATGAGTTTTACTGTAGGATTTAAAGGGATATATATATGCACCTGATATCAAAATTCATCTGCCAGCTGAGGTTCTTCGCATAGCATGAAAAATTAAATGCTAGAGAAGTCGCCGCCGCGGATGCTGACTCTGCACGTGCATCCCCTGCTGCTGCTGCTGCTGCTACTACTGCTGCTTGTTGTTGTGCTCCAGGTTTTTGTGGGCGGGTAATCTAGGGTCGTATTTCATCGGGATAGGGTCTTATTTTAGGGGCCTAGTCTCCTTTAGAATGGGAGCATCCCAGACAAAATAGATCGACCATGAGCAGAACAAGGCCGCATGCGAAGGCACAACACGGCCAGGGCCAGTTCCATCCGGGGTATGTGCTGCGTAGCGAGTAGCGAAAGACGTGATGATACAGCCTCTAACGCGGTAGTAGTAGAACCTGATAGAGCACAACTGACACAGGGCGCGCTCAAAGTTTCCTCTTTGCTGCGTCCGTACAACGCGAAAGCCTCCTACCTAATGCCAGGCAGAAGGCTGCCTAAGCTAGGCTCCTGGCTTCAACTCCGATCGCGACCATAATTCCAGCGTAGAGCTAAGAAGTGTTGGCTCACGTCATTTGGTCGGATGGGAGGGCTGAATTCGGATCACATGCGTCTCGGCGTGCTATTTGCCTCAGCTGATCTCATGTGGCAACAGGCAACAGACACTGAACGCCCAAACAGGGACGCTCGCGGCTCGGGCAAGGCTTTGACGTTACAGTGGGAGTTGAGTTGCAGTCAAGTTGCGGCCCTTCTTCTTGCCACCCTTTGGGGGCAAGGCGCCAGCACTCTTCAGAAGGTCGGCCTGAACGTCTGAAATTGGCGCGGATAGGGCAGCAAAGTGTCGCAGCAAACCTGAGGTTGGTACAACCTCTCGGAAGCCGTTCTTTTCTGAAACAGATAATGGGCTTTCACCCTTGCCATTGGCCTGCAAGAAAGTTTCTGGCATGCCATGAACTGTCCAAGAAATGGAAGGCCCATAGTCCGGGCCTGGTTCACGTCCGCATTGCCCACGATGAGAGCTTTAGCCACTCCCGGCAGATCATTCACTGCGGCCATCAACATGGCAGACTGGCCTTTCCTCAGACAAGCTTCAACTGTCCATCCACGTGAGTTCATCAGGATGATGATGACTTCTGGGAGCTCGACGCAGTAGCCATATTGACTTGAGCTTTGGCATCCAGCAGCTGTTTCACTGCATGAGGACGGTCCTGTCATTCCAGACTTGTAACCCTGAAGCAGATCTATATGAAATGCGTGGAGCTCAGATTCATGCATATGCGCAGACGATGATCAGGGGGCTCAGACCCTCCACTGACTGTACCTAAGCTTGTGGCAAAGGTAGTCACAGGAGATGCTGACCTGTTCTTGGGGTAAGGGCGTTAGCATCAGCCTTGTGGAGCAGCAGCAGTTCCAACCTTGGTCGTGCCCGAATGTGCCGCACAGCCGTCATGCTTCTGCCTGCTTCCACAATCTTGGACCGGCACGTGGACTTCTTGCCTATCGCACCTTCAATGTGAACCTCAGCCAAACACGCTCGTCTTATTATAGCTTTTGCTACAATCACCTGTGTGGATCTGTGTGGAATGGCGGGTGCAGTAGGACTTTGCCAGCTTGGCCTTTGCTGTCGCCTTCACCTAGTCCCGTGCGCCTTTGAATGAGCCGTCTCTGTTCTTGCTAATTGCAGCGAGTGGCCCGCTGCAGCATGGTCTCGGCAATTGGTTTCCTACATAATTTCAGTACAATATAACAACAACTACCTGCCGCAAAGGACGTCTGTTCTTCTGCGAGTATATCGTTTGTAGATCAAGTCTTTGCTCCTTGCACCTGCCACACGAAACTTCTTCAGCTGGATTTCAGATGAATTCCAGATTTGCTTCCGCGGAGCTTCAGTCCTTCCTACCCATCGCAATGTTGTCGACCTGCTGAATGGCCCATGCTTACCGTTAGGTGCCACCTCCTTGGAAGGCCTTGAAAGAAAGGACTGGCCTGCTTGAGCTGCCCTTCACTTCTGACACCCAGCCTAGCACCTGTCCTCCTCAGAATCGGTGAGTCCAGAGCAAGTACCATGGGTTTAGCATGGTGGGCGCGAGGCCAGCAACACAGCAAAAAAAGTGCACGCAGTCGCCTATGACATCCAAAATCTGCCAGTACCCAGTACCCACTACCCAGAGCCTTCTGTGCTGTTTTGCTCAGGTCATCAGTTTCTCATATTTTCTATTTTCTCATTCTCCAAAAGGCCTTCTAAGCAAGGTAGGGTGAGCGAGAGGCGTGAGGGTTGAGATGTTGGCAATTTACATCCCCAACCCGGCGGCCCGGAGGTGTGAGCCTTCTCTGGCCACGCAAGTGACAGTGCAGGTGGATTGTGGCGAAAAGATCCTCCTGCTCCTGGGTGGGGTCTTGCCAGAGTCTTGCCGCATGCTTGCATGAAGGCAACATCCTTGAAGCGCTGAATTTCAGCAGAAACAAATTAACTTAACACAAACAAATCGAGATCTGAGCATTTGTCCCATCCTCTCCAGAGAGAGAGAGGGAGAGAGAGCAAAAGCACCCCCTCCCATTCCATCCTCTTACGATAAGAGTCTTATCTCAGCCCAGTCCCCGTCCCTTTGTCCCAGCATCAGGACAAGCAGCGTCCGGGGAGCTGTTACACGCCCAATGTTTGTGATGCGCAGCCATGAAGTGTCAGAATGCGACGCTGCATCGGGGCAGGGACCTTTCGCTCATTGAGCTCCGGCCTCACACCTGAAGAGCTAATTTCAGCTGCTAGCCGTTGGAGTGTACTTCCCTCAGCACATCACATGCTGTATGAGATTCTGACTGTCGCGCGCAGACGTAGGGGAGTTCACGGCATACCTGCCAATGGAGTGAATCACAACAGGCAAAAACAAGAGCCCCTACCCCGTGCAGGAAACGCGGCTGCAGAACATCAGCGGGGTCCAGCCCTCGTTGTCTGCCACGTTTACTATGGACTTCCTCGCGCTTCCATCCAAGCATTGTAGAGGTATCTCCAACGACTCTAATGCATCTGACAAGTTTAGCGTATTGTTGGTGCAACGCAGGACCGCTGTCCTCGACAGGAGGTGCGCTACAATCTCTACTTCGCACCTCAGCTAAAACAAGAATCTTGTAAACTGAAAGGCATACTCACCTGAAAGGCAGAGTCAGTGGTGTTCGACCCAGCAGCTGGTGCGCAGCTGCATGAAGGGGCGTGCTTCCATCAGTATTTGTCTGATCGAGACGAGCCTTCGCATAATTACATGGGCCTTGACCCCAAATTTCTTCTGAGGCCTAACTCGTCTCCTGCCTGCTTTGCCAGCAACTCCTCCACCACTTCCTTGTGGCCGCGCTCGGCAGCCAGCGACAACCTGCTGCCCACGAGACTGCGAGACATTTGCTTAAAAGCCGTGAGTATGCTCAGGGCAGAACGGCGTCTTACCGCTAGAGCTGGCAGCCTCCTCGATGCTGGCCCGGGCCTTGCCCAGACACAAAATCATCTGGCGGTTGTTCAAATTTATTCTTGTTGGCCAACTTTGCGAAGCGTAATCCTTTAAGGTCAATTTCCGGGGTGCAGTGTGGGATACTCTTGAGGCTTTGCAGACAGGCCCTGGCCTTCTTGACAGCTCCACCTGGATTGATGATTTGTCGTTCGATCTTGTGGGTAGTGACCCTTTGAAATTGGCGAAGTGGGCTGTTCTGTTGTATGAGGGCCTGAACCATCACATTGAAAGCATAGATCTGAGTGCTTCAGTTAAGAAATCTGGCGTTCTGGTGTCGGCTGCATTGTCAAGCCGCACCTGATACCGAACGTAAGGCGGGTGTCAAATACACTGCTGTTTGCATTGCCCTCAAGGACTTGGGTGTCCAGACAACGTTGCATCGTTTCCGTCGCACTGGAGTTCAACGGTCTAGGATGGCCAAGGGTTTGCAGAGGGCTTCTAAGTTGTGGGCCATTAATGCAGCTCATTAAAGGCCATGTCATGCCAACTGCAACCTGGGGTCATCAGGTGAATGGCCTAGCCAAAACCAGTTGCACTCTTTCCGAGTCCAACTGGCCAAACGCGGGCACATCAGTAAGAAATTGGGATGTTTACAAACTGCTTACAGGTGTTGCATCAGCAAGGATGGTGATCCCCAAATTGCGTTGCCGTTGCAGCAGATCACTACTTGGTTGCAAATTTTGGTTGATTCGCCGGAGAAATCGGTTGAGCTTGTTGCAAAGGCTTGGCGTGCACAAGTTGGTCATTTGTTTGAGTCCTCTTTGCACTTGTCATACGTCATGGGCCCTTTGAGTGCTTGCAATTTGTCTTGAAAGACCTTGGTTGGACGTGTTCTGACTTGCTTACTTGGAAGAGCCCAGGTGGGCAAATATGGGAAATAGAGCGTGATAATCCTTTGATGGTTGGCCCCCTGCTTGAACATTGATCAGCAAGAAACCCACCTTTGGCGTCGAGCTAGCAAGCATCAAGGAGGCGGTGGGCTTGCTGGGGGCAGTGACCTCACTGTTGCTAAGCCACATTTGGCGTCCCTGCTGAAAGGTCAGAAGCTTAAAGAACACAACCTGTTGCTTCATGTTTTGCAAGGTACCCTGGCCACGAGCGACACTGGTGTTGAGGTGACATGTCCTGGATGTGGTATTGAAATGCCCACACTCTTACACAAGCTTTGGTTGTGCCCGGCTGTTGTTGAGGCGGTTGGTCCTTGCCATCCGGATTGGCTTCCTCATTTGGAGGACCTGGTGACCAGTCCCAGCAGTGTCTCTGGTTGCAGAGCCTCCGCCCTCAATTGCCGAGCTGCCGGCGAAACATTTTGTGGCCGAGGATGCTGAAGGTTTGGGGAGTGCCATAGGCACTGGCATTTGGCGCGATTTGCAGCCGGTCGACACTACGGGCCTCCTTTCCGGCACTGATGGATCTGGAGGTCCCTTATCGGCTAACAAAATGCTGCGGCTTTGTGATTGGGCTGCTGTTGCGCATCATGTGGTAGGAACTTTGCGGGGCCCTTTGCCTGGTTGTAAGCAAACTGTGCCTCTGGCAGAGGCCTACGCGATGAGCATGATTTTCAGGCTCACTCAAGGGCCCCTCAGTTTCTGCTCCGATTCACTTGCTTGTGTGAAGCGGATTAGGAAGCTTCGATCGCGGTCTCATTTTGTTGTGGGGAGACGCAGTAATTCCGAACTTTGGTTGCAGCTTAAACGTCAGGTCCAGGATAGGGAGTTTCGGGCTTTTTGGGTGCCATCTCACCAGGCTAGTGCCGTTGTTGGTAAGCTTTGGCAGTTTGAAGCCAACAAAGTTGCGGATTTGCTTGCTGGTGAAGTTGCTGAAGGGCGTGCTAAGGCTGCCCTGCTGGATGTTCGCCGCGGCATTCAGGAAGTTCTGTACCGCCAATGTTGACTTGTTCAGGAGGCTCTTGTTGCTAGGTACGCCTTCTGGCACTCCAAGATGGATGGCAAACTTATTCCTAGGATGCAGGGTCCCAAACTCCCAACCCACGCGGAAATCGTCATGCATTCCAATGTCACGAGCACCCGTCATGGTTTCCATCCCTGTAGGCAGGGTGTAGCTGCTGCTGCCAGGTGTGTACGCTGCGGCTTGCTAATTAGCAGGCTAGTTGGAGGAGGGACAGGTTGACTCAGGTCATGTATTTCCCTTGCCCGTACGTGGGGGTATCATTTCATTCTGTCGGGTATCCACTCCTCCCATCAGCCTGCAGTTGAGGGCAATAGCGTGAGATGCAGGAGCTGCAAGCGCAGCCAGAAGGTCCGCAGTCTTCTTACCCTCAACAAGTTCCGGACAGGATGTACAGGATCTAGGAGATGAAAGGTCACTCGGCTTCGCCATGTCTGTATTGTCAAAAAACTTAACGTGTTCTTTCGCAAAACATTGGCGGAGCCGATTTCAACATGTGGGTCGACTTGGGGTCAACTTGAATACCAGCATTTGAAGGACCTAGTTGTATCAAATTCTAGACTGAGGCCTTTGAATGGGAGTTTCCAGACATTTGTAGGGGCCCTTTGTGGGCGGGGGTTCTACTTCATCTTAATTTACTGAACGACAATGCTGTCACAGATCTTGCGCGAAAAAAGTGTAATCCTTTAGCGTCTCTTTTCGTGAAACTTTCGCGAGTCCTTCAAACCATCTGAAATGTAGAAACCACAGACCTTGGGAACAACCCTTCCTAGTCTTCTGCTTTTTCCTCCAATGTTTGCCTCCAGCAAGATCTTGACGATCTGCAGGTGGCCCTTGATACACGCCTGATCGTCGTGGAACTTGATAAAGTTGTGCTAATTATATGCGGTCTTGTGCAGCGTGGCTCAGTCCCGTGCCCAGGTGAGCGCGTGATATCCATCGCCTGATCTGATGGAGAAGGATGGGCCGCCGTCTTCACTCGCTCTGGACCACTGGGCGACCAGCCATCTTTGGCAAAGCAGTCGGCCTGTCTTCTGCTGCTCAGGTTCTGATGCAAATGCCGCAAGTGGGAGGGGGAATGATGTGAGACGAGGAGCTCTGTGTCGCAGCAGCCAGGAGACGGTGCTTGGCATGTTCCGAGTGGTTGCCTCTCCATGAGCTTTGTAGCTTCGGAGACGAAAGCTTCCTCATGAATCCGCAGTTCAGCTGCGGGAAAGCTCAGCTTCAAACAATGTGCAACGCGGTGGCACCTGTCTCATCCTTGCACTGTTGACAGTGTGTTTGTGCCCCACATTGCCTGTTCACAGCTGCAAATTGCTGAGGTCTAAGCTCTTGCTTCCAAGTTTGCCTGTCACGGCATGCCTAGAACCCTGAAAGGTTCTCTGAGCGGCATGTGCAGCGGCGCCTTCTGCTTGATCAGGTGCTCTAAGGTAACCTCGCAAGATTGAATGGCAAAGAGCTCAACTCAGATTTGGCAACCGGCTCCCCACCTGATCCTCCATGTACACAGCCTGAGAATCAAGGCAGCACTTCTCCACGAGTCACAATCTCCTTTTCTTCGCAGCTCTTCTGCCTGCAGAAGCATCTGCCCCATTCGCTCTGCCTACAAGCAATCAAGCGCACAATGCGCGCACTTCAAGGACTGAGTGACACAGGGGCTGCCACAGATGGATTCCAGCGGAATTGCTCCCCCATCTCCGCCTCGGCTTTGCAGCCGTTACTTCAGGGCTGACAGTAGGCCGGTGGCCACAGTCAAACGGTTTTGCTGTGGCCTGCGCATCAGGATGCCGATGCGAGCTGGAGAAGTGTAGTGAAGGCCAAGCCAGCTTTGCAGTTAAAGGTACTGAGGTGGGTGTCTTCATGCGTTGCATTCGAAGTCGCACCAACTATGAATCACTTTATGTGAACCGGCTGTTTGATTCATGGCATGTCTTGAAGCTAATGCTGCAGCCAGCCACCACAGTTTGGGCCAACCTGTGTACTGTCTTCTACTGTGAAGGCAAAGTGTTGGCAACGCGAACTCTCAATTTTAGGGCAGCAGGACAACATCACGCTCTCCGAAGCTGCGGCTGAAGACGTTGCCTGCAAAGATATTATTTGCAAATTCATGCCCCATGACCCTCAACTGCAGTCCGGCCTCCGAATCTGTAGCGGATGTGCAAAACAGGATCTGCGCTGTCCTCGTTGAGCGTGGTGTGGGACTTTGCAAAACAAATTGCCACATTGCCACAATCTGTAGTGCAGCAGGGCTGCCTCCTGGCACTGCCCGAAGCCAAGAAGCGTCGACTTTGGCGCGCTCTGAGCGGCAAGGCTTCTACGTGCTTATGACTTTTTGTATGCCACGCTGCTTCTGCGCTTGTTGCCATTCCGCAGCTGAGATGGTAACACTGATCTGAAGGCGGGAGTCGCGAACTTTGGCCATCAAACAATTTGTGACATCCTCATGGAGCTTCGAAAACTCATGAACTGCGCCACCGTGCAGACTGGACAACTTGCAGAGACAACTTGCAGATGCCTGAGGTTATGTCAATCACACCTCGAGCCTGTGAGAGACCCTGGTTTGACCTGAGCATTGCACACACTCCCAGCGAGATCCCAATATCAAACGGCCTTGATCGCTGGGGCCAAGGCATACCATTCTGCAATGCGGATCCAGGGCCATAATGTGCAGCCAATATGACCAGGCCGTTGATGTCCTGCAGCCATCTTACTGAAGCTTCCACTTGAAGTAGACAATGCTGAGGCGGTTTCTCCGGCCTCCTCGTCCTTCCGGCGACGTGCTGCCTCACCCGCTAGGAACGCCCGTTGATGACCGTTCTCTGCCTGCACGGAGTTGCGGTAAAGCTCAGCATCCGAAATGCAATGCAAGTTCAGGTTCGGATATAGCCAAGTATCATTCCAAAATCCCAGAAGGCATGCGTGCAGATGCGTGCAGGTGCGTGCAGATGCGTGCAGATGCGTGCGGAGTGGGGAAGACCGCGGGCAACTCTGGGAGCCTGCTGAGCATCCTCCGTGCAGGACGCCTTCGGCGTGTTGCTCTTGGGCGCTGCCCACACCTGAGCCGGGGACCACCACGCAGCCCAGACTTAGTGTCAGGGTTTAAGTTGCCGGCTTTGGAAATTTGCTTGGAGACCAAGCCGATGCCAGTGTGCAACAGCCGCAGCAGGAAAGGCGGCGCCTCCACAAAATGCGCATTTTTTTGGAGATCAAAAAGCTTAAGGCTTAGGGCCCTGGCAGCCCAAAACAGCACTGCCAGGCCGAGCTCAGTGGCTGGGACAGGGCCAGATGCCTCCAGACAACTCTGTGCAGCACACAGCCGTCTGAAGCACAAAGAGCTCTGCATGCAGCAACGTTCTCTAGCTTTGCACGCAGGCCTCTGACCACAACTCCAGTGGCAGCACAAAGCGCAAACCGCACCTGCATTCGCCGCACTCGCAGAGTCAGTAGTCTGCACCGCTCGCAGGCTTTGCTCAAAGCCAACCTGTAGAAGGTGAGCCGCAGCGCCAGGCCGTGGGCCCGAACCTGGTGAACGCTCGAGCCAACACTCGTGAGAAAAGGAAAGCGTCCATTGTTCCTGGCAGCATTCGTATTCTACAAAGCCAGTGCCGGCCAGCAGCGTGCAAAGCCCAGTGCAGCTTCGTCAAGGCATCTGCGCTGGCCTGCAGCTCAAGTGACATGGCTCTGATCTTGACCGAGAGCTGATGCGCTACCGTTACATCCGAAAGTGGCCTTTGTGCATATAAACTGCAGTGCAGCGCCCTGCCGGGAGAGCGTAGGCGAAACCTTCATGGAGAAGCCTGCTTGGTCTGCACTTGTCAGGATACAAACACGCCTGAGCGATTTTGCAAAATCAACATGGCGTGCCTTTGACAGGCTTGTATTTGAATGTACAGCCTCACCCAGCGAGAGTTCTGCAAGAGTGGTCTGACAAGAGAGCCTCTTAAAGCTTAGGCTCTGGCCGAGCTCACCAGCTCCAGGCTGCAGTTCAACAAACATCTTGGCCTTGAGATTACGCATTAAATCCACCAAGTTGTGGACTGTTTGAATAAGCTGGCCATTCCAAACTATGGCCATGGCACTGTGCCCACAAGAGAGGCTGGTCTTGACCAAGTTGAGGCTTAAGCTGGGACTCAGCTTCGCAACATGCAATGTGATCTCGGGGCACGCATGCAGCGGCGCTCAGCGCCGTGCTCGGAGGAAAATGTTCCAGTAAGACCTGTATGCAGGCTCAAATAAAATTTCATCAAGTGCGTGTACACGCACACTGCATGCCTCCGCGCAGAGTTCCTTGGCTCAGTGCTCATTCCTCTTCACCACCAGTTATTGAAAACTCCTACCAGCACTCACTCTGAGTCTCGTCTTGCCTGCGCTCGTTACCATTTCACTGTGGGCACTGCCTTCTGTGCACCCTTTAGTTTTCGCAGCGTCTCACTCGATACACCTAAAATGCCTTGACAGCAATGTCACCATAATTCAAGGTGTAATGTGGGCTCCAACTAAGCCCAACTCACTGTTGGTTACTGGGTTCTGGCACACAGCCACTTAGCTGACTACACTGCTGTCCGCTGTTCTTCTGAATCAAGCTTCTTCCCAGAAGCTGCAAGCGACGCTACCCTGTTCCGAACCCGTTGGTGAGAAGCTGCTGGGCCAAGCTCGCTGCATGTTGCTAATCTCTACTCTGAGGTCCCCAAACACAGGCTCTCAGTTCCACGATGCTTCGCTAAAACGTCTGCTTGCCTCGCTGCTTCCTCTGCGGTGCTAACTGAGCGATTACATACACTGCCACCTGCTAAGTCCGTTAGACCTTCCTTGCTCATGCCAGCCAGTGATCATGCCTATCGCCGGCTTATGCCAATATCGAATGATGTCAAATGTGCCTACTAAACTTCCACATGACATCCAAATGTGCTTGCCTGCCCTTTGCCACCCACCCTCCTTTGAAGGGAACACTGCTCGCTTACCGAAGCTCCAGGCAATTTCTTTCAGATCTGGGCCCCTTTAAACTTCACTGTCCCGAATATAAGTAGTGGCACCTGGCATGCTCTGTCATTTGAAGCTATGCATCAACAAGATCAACAAGGCAACCGCTTCTCTGTCCCGGTGTCTTGTGCCGCAGAGGTGCGGGTCAGCCACGGGCTGAAGTTCAGCGCAAGGTACCGCCCATCTCGCGAAAAACCCAATTGCTGCCGAACCTGTAGTTGGTCACGGCTTCACTGGTGGAGGAAAAGCGAGTTCTCCGAGCAACGTGCTGTACAATGCGGAGAGAGCGATCGCACCACGGACAGCTCAGCATCCGCTGATGAGCCGGTGACCTGGGTGGCATTACTTTGATCAAATTTCATAGTATCTTCTCCGATAGCCTGCAAGAATTAACCCCTTCAGCATCCGGCATTACAGGAAGCGCGTATATTGGTGCCTGGAGCAACCTCGCGGTGCAGACTGAAGCGAAATTGACTCTTACGAATGTCATCAAGAAGTCTAGAGGAGAATTGAGCAAGGCGCTGTGGTGCTTGCCGCAAGCATGAGTTTGGCGGCGCCCGCTCCGCTGCTCGACTGAACATGGGAAGCCTAAAGGTGCCAGATGTTGAATAATTCAGGTATCTGTCTGGCTATCAAGCCAGCTTTGTAAAGGCTCCGGCGCACCCCACTGACAGGCGAAACCGCTCCTGCAGTGAGACTGGAGCAGCCGCTATGGGACAGCGTCCGCTCTCTCAGCTGCCAACTGACAGATGAATCTGCACCGAGTGAGACAGCGCTGTGTACTGCAAGCGGAACCGACCTAGTAATGACATTGATGAGGCTGGGAATAGCGTTGGCTAGCTGCCCCGAGGCGACAACGTTTCAAAGGCGTACCGGGTTTCGCAGTTGCAGCAACAGACAGTAGAAAGGAGCCTGATCATGTTGCAACATCTAACATGCCTAACTGAATCCCTCAGATTTGAATTTCCCTGCAGTGAGGTCTGGACCATTTAGGCTTAGAAGCCGTTGTGCTCGCAGTTCCTTGCTGGCAGCAATCATCAGCCGCAATAATTCCAAATGGCAGATCTTGCGTCTCCTCGTGCTTCCGCACCAATCTTTGTACGCGGACTTCCAGGTCCTGGTACGTAATTTCTGCGGCGGATTATAGACATTGCGCTTGACACCTCGCTTTCCCTTTTAGCCCCCATCTTCACATCTGCATATTTTGCAACCCTCCAGCATGCCGCACTGAGCAGGTCAGGGCACTAACACGTCAGCTAGCGCTCAACACTCTAGCATAAAGCGTGTGCCGTCCGCCACATCACTGGAAAAGATAAACATCTGCACATGATAACATAATTTGGCGGGGAGGGTGCTCCAGACTGTTTTCGTTGCATGTGGTGGCTTTACACATGCATGCATGTTCAAGGTCCTTCAGCCTGTCGTCTGGCACGCTGAGACCTGCATTTGAATATATAATGCTTCAGTTTCAATCAAAAAGTGGCTGCTGTCTTCGCGAAGTGCCTTCCCCGCGTGCTGCGCCCTCGTCATCAGATAGATTTTCTGCTAGACGAACGCCCGACAAGCCGTACTTCTCCTGATCTCGCATCAAAGATATCAAAGGTGCATTGCTGAGGACCCGAAAGGGTCCGTGACTGAGGCACTCTGAGGGACGTGCGTAGAAGCCACGAAGCGCCTCAGGTCTTCGTCTTCGCGACCACTCCAAAACCCTTGAACTTCTTTGCCACTGTTTTTCAACTTGCGGTCTCGGACATGGAATGGCCTGCTGGGTTAATCTTATGTTGTGGGGAAGTGGAGCAGGCAGTCACTTTCATCATATCCCGGGATCCACTGGTCCAAGTCAGAGCGTAGCCTGGGAGCGAAACCCAGTGCTTGGATCTCTTCCCGCAGATCACCGCCCTTCAAATAGAGGATCCCGGGCCCACACCGGGATTCAACTCTTTCAATCCTGCCTTGTCCTTCAGCATCTTCAGCTTCAGCTGTTGTACGTGCCAGGCGGCCTCGAAGGTTCTTGGCCACCATGGGGATAAACTTCGGAAGCGACGTTACGGCGCGACCCGTGACAAAGTCGTATTTTGCAGCCATGTTCTCTACCTTTTCGTGGAGTGGGAGAACGTTCTCCAAGGAAAGAGCCTTTGCTATCTGGGACACCACCATGATCTTCTTTCGGCGAAGGTCCACAAGTGTAAAACGAGCCTGAGGTGAGCAAATGGCGGACACCAGCCCAGGAAGGCCACCGCCCGTCCCGACATCCAGGACAGTTTCTCCAGGCTGAAAGCTGGCAGCCAAAGGAACTGCCATACAAGGCAGTACATGCCGAGATAATACATCCTCCACTGTGGAAGCGTCCTTCCTTGACATCAGATTAATTTTGGGGTTCCACTCCAGCAGCAGCCTGCTGTACTCGACTAGTGCATTTGCTTTGTCCCGCCCAACCAACTGCGCAAGCAGCCCAGGTGTTGCCAGCATGGCCGCGCAGGCATGCATATTGATGATGCAGAGCACTGTACTGGGGCTGGAAAGCCTCAACTTCATCGCAGTTGCGGGAGACAAAGGCTGTGAGGACTGAACGTCATTTGCAAGGCAGCACAATCATCCTCTAAATTTGTTTCGCCGTCAGGTGCAAGTGCCCGTACCTAGCTGTCATGTGTCAGAAATGTTATATGTCCACTGGCTTGGATAAATTGCCAAATTTGCCGAGATGTTGTGTGAGTGAATTTGCCGCATGCCCTGGGCCATAAATCCAATTCGCTGCAATCTGCAAATATCTGCAGGATTGATAGAACACTTGCGGTACACGATAGACACCAAAGCTGGCTGAGAGCGCGGACTTCGTCGCTTAGTATGCGGTAGGCTCGATGCACCTCGGTGCGATAATCCTCTCGCCTACCTCCCATACTGTTTTGTTTTTCTTTCTGAGCGCAATACCCTTACAAAAGCTGCATTCTCGCCTCAAGGACTGAAGGACGTAAGCTTGCAGCATTTAGAAGCACTTCATGGCGTCTCAAACTGCGAGTCCTTCGCCCCCAGCAGCATGCTTGTCGGGGTGATAGAGGCGGGAAAGCTCTCGGAAAGCCACACGCACCTGTGCTGGGAAGGGAGCTTGGGCCCTCGTGCTTGTGGCGACGATGTTGGCGCCTCGTCAACCGATGCTCCGGGCTGAAGATTCAGTGTATCCCAGAGATCATAGTCTCCATCTGCCATGAAAGGATGTGGTTTCACAGGGGTGTCTTTCAAGCTTGGCTATCTAGTTTGCGCTCGATGCTGCTCATGAATCGAAGTGCTGTCTCGCAGTTGAGAGAGGAAGCATCTGCTACAGCGTCTTTGATTCCATGACTGCACTCTTCGTGGATAACAGCTGTGACAGCAGAAAGCAAGGAGTTGGCTCGGCTTAGCGGGTACGAAGAGTAGCCAGGCATCATCATTGTGGCAACACATTACATGCTTCCTTTTTTGCTCCATTCGCAGTTGCGGCAGTTTGGCGCACCTCTTTGGCTTCATGCACTACAAAGCTATGGCATCAGCTGTTGTCGCCTCCCATGCCAGAAACGAATGAACTGTAGATCTGCCAAACAGGCAAAGTAGGATCATTTCTGCGATCTTCCGGCCATATTGACCTGCCGGGGTCACATGCATGCATAAGTGCGCTCAAGAGTCCGAATGGCGCGTGCCTTCAGCGCCATTGAAACAGCCTTCCCGACAAAGTCATCCCGCCTGAAGCTTGGCTGGCACGTTAGCTCGCCATGCATCTTGTCACAGCCCTTTTGAGCAAATCTCAAGGGATTCACAATCGTTCACAACTGTTGCAAAATGTTCATAAAACAATTGAATGATACGGTCTCATCTTCCACGTGATGTACGCTCGTGAAGCTAGCAATTGTCATGAAGGTCTTGAAATGGCTGGGGCTTTGCACGGGTGCCCCCACAACAATCGGAGATGTTCTTGGTTTTGGGTTTGAGGGGGGGGCTTGGGGGTGTGCCTGGTATGTTGGGCATTTAGGTGGGAGGGGGGGCCACACCCGGCACGCATGTGCAAATCTGCGATAGATCGGATCAAGTGGTCCCGGAAATGATCCACAGCCTAGGAGACTATTTGAGTCAACCTCCAGCTTTCGTGATGTGCAAGAATGAAATGGCCTGCAAGCTAAAGCTACCGTCTCTTTGAACAACCATGCAGCAACCACACGGATGTTGTTCTGCCATTGGATGAGCTGTGGTAGTGCATGCTTTGCAACTACATGACGCCGCGACCTGTGTGGATCCGGACATTGAGTCAGCCAATCAAGCAGAGTCTGCCGCATGGCCTGAAAGACACTCTCATTGGCATCAAAGCGTGCTGATTTCTCAGCAGGCCTCGCAGTCACCAGTAGAACATATCTTCTCGATAATTTCGGCCTGCCGAGGAAGTAGGTCTGGTGTCACAAGCAAAATTAGCTGGCGGGCCTGTGCGTCTTCTTGCAGAGACTCATCAAGATCGTCTGAATCGGCTCCATAAAGTTCAGGTATAGCTTCCATGAACCACCTCACTTCCAACCCCGTTCCTCCAGCGCAGCCCTTACCGCCACCCGACAACTGTTATAGCGTAACATGTCAGAAGAGGCTAGCCTGGGTCAAAAGATCAACACAGGCATGCTCAGCCCATGTCTTGGCAGAAGAGATACTTTACAAGAGGTCCGTACACAGGGAATCTTTGCAAGGGCCAGACATCTCCATGTCTGTCTGTAACTTCTGCTGCTTGAAGTTGAAGACCGCCTGAGCAAAGCAATTTTCTTGACTGACCGCCGGGTCCATATGAGACTTCACCTACTCTATCGTGACACTATCGGAAGGCTGCCCTTACTTGACACTGCCTCTGTCCATTTCAAAGTAACGAAGCTTACATGTGTGGAACGTGCTGTGACGACCGGGAGCCTGTGTTCTGACTCTTACTTGGATGTTCATGGTGGTGGAGTCTGTTGAATGGAAAGTGCAAGCATCGCTTGCGGATGTCAGTCATGTTTCGAGTAATTGTTGTTGCTCCAATTCTGTTGTTTGGCTTGAATCTCGAAGGCCCTGCCTCTCTCTGGTCCAGCTTTGTCTTGCACTCATGCTTGCCGGGATCGTCGTCCTGAGCATTTGTCGACTCAGCTCCTTGGATGCGCCGTGAAGAAGCGAGATCTCCTCGTCATCATCAGCAGCCAAAGTGCGAAAGGCTGCTCTGGACATAACAGCCTGCAAGTCAAATCAGACCTTGCAAGAAAGACATAATGTCGGTGCACAGCAGATTCACGACATGATGCGAAGAGGGATGCGCTGTAGGGAGGCTTTCAGTGAAACCATGCGGCCTTGGCCCTGGATTCCTGACACCATGCAACTTGCAGAATAAACTGCTGACTTGGTGCAGCTGTCCGTAGCCCAAGGTTTTAAAGTTTTACTCTTGAAGTGCTTACGTACATCTGATGTGCAGACTTTACTGCTGATCTGGTGCAGCTCGGCTATGTGATAACTTCTTGTCATGTTTAGCTTGCTCTGCAGCTTGCCATAATTGCGAACCAACACATCTGGCGTCACAGTATGAAACTACGAAATGAAACTTCGCCATGGATTACAGCCGTCTGGCTCGTCTGCGTTGGTCTGGCAAATTGATTGCTAGCAGTGGACAACAATTTCGCTCGTGCTTTTTGTGCCGAAACAGGTGCTCGGACAGCTTGCTTCGTCCTAGAGAGATGGCAGTGCCGAGTAGCCTGCACCAGCCGCACGCAAACCAGCAGCAGCACTCGCAAGACAGCAAACAGGAGGACTGCTCTTGCCTGGAAGGTTTTCTTCAGCACTCTTTCGAGCCTGGTCAGGTGCAGCAACCCAAGGACCTGACAGACTAGGACTAGACAATCCGTTGCCCTGCCTTGAAGTACATAACCGCGGATGTGACGCAGAGAACCAGCCCCAACCAGTTGATGACCGAAATGGGGCTGTCCAAGGACTGCCAAGACAAGACGGCCCAAGGCAACACTGCCAATCTGCGCTGCGATGGGAAAGAAGTAGACCGTGCTTCAAAAAGCAAGACTTGCTTGGACTGACAAACGTGCCACAGCTTGCTTCTGCGCAGTTGGACAGCTCAAACATGTAATAAGTAATCTTCGCGAGTGACCCTGCGCGAGTGACCCGCCGCATCCCGCGGCTGTGACATGTTACAACTTCGTACGACAGCACATCAAGCATCGCTTCAGTCAGGCTCACCAGGCCTCTATTGGCAGAAGAGTAACCGTATGAAATGGCACCAGCAGCGCGCCGAATGCAGCTGACGTTATCTGAATCAATCTCGTGTGTCCAATGACCTCGCATGCGTCCACTGGCCAGTCATCTCGAGTTCGAAGAAGCACCCCAGGCAAGTTGTTGGACACTTGGGTGGGGACACTGCAAGCGTTGCAAATGCCTGATGCCCAAAACAGTACGTCGAAAACATTCAAGAAGCTTGGAAGTGTGGCTGTTGCTTGTTATGCTGTTGGATCCTGGCCTATGACCGTCACAAGTCGAAAGACAGGACCAGGCCGAGGCAGCCATGGGATCGACCAGAAGCCGCTCCACCTCAGAGAGGTGCCTCCCTCACACATCCGCCTCTGCGCATCTGCGCCGTCCGCTCATGCACCATCATGCATCCAAGGCTCTCATTATACAATGACCTTGCGTACACACTCCAAGCTCAAGGAGGCTGTGGCCAACATCCAGTTTAAGGTCCATGCAATTCTACGCCAACAGTGAAGGCTGCCAGAAGCACTAGTTTCGACACTATCAGAGCGCCAGGCCTGCGACGTGCATGCCAAGCCATCTTGATCAGAAGTATTCTGCCCTGCTGTGTGTAAGCATATTTGCTCTGAAAAACTTTCTGTAAGTAAGCGGCGCAAACGCTGCATGACAGGGCCTAGCAGGCCTAGCAGTCAAAAAAGTTCAGGCCTTCTTCCCTGCAACGGAGACATCACTTTCTGCGTCAGCAGGCAGCGCGCAACAGTGAACGCCTCACACTATGTCGAGTCTGATTCCGGTGAGCACAACTGTCGCTGGGCGAATATGCCTGTTTTAAAACATCTTCAGCACATCGTGCAGTGGCAGACTAAGATTCGAGCATTGGCCAAGCAGGCCCATTCTAGGCTGGTGATGCCCTGTGCTCTTGCAAGTTCAATCGAATGAGTGATTGATCATGTTCCCAGCCTCCAAAGATGGCCAGGGGCCACGTACGGCCAGCATGCCACCCAATGATGCGACCTGAACACCCAGGGCAAGGCAGGAGAGCGCTGAAAGACGTGTGCAAACATCAATTCTTGCTTTACAAAGTGAAATGGATGTGAGTCTGGAATCGACAGGGCTCCCCTTGGATAAACCTAAACACGGGAGCGCCATCCNNGCTTCGGAGGTGGGGACCTGGAGGGAAACGAAGCCGGGATACGCCCCCTACCCCCCCCCCCCCACCCCCCCCCCAACGTTCTTTCACTCCGGCCCTCGCAGCTTCGCTGTTCCTCTGAGGGGATACTACTCAAGGTGGCCCAGCTAAGACTGAAATTTAACAAGTCTACCGTCACAGCACAGCTTTTCCACGAGCATGCCTACTGTAGCCACTGCTGCAAGCTAGTACACGGGCTTAGGAGCTATGTTCGTGAGACTTGGCCACACCTGAAGCGGGATAGCAGACCTGCGAGTTGCTTCTGCTAAGCCTTCCATGCAAGCAGTAGGGCTTCGACACCGGCCGCCATCAAAAGCTCCTGCTCTTGGATGTCACTGAGAGCTACAACTATCCGCCGACTCCGCTTGGGAGCACCTCTGCCCCGTTCCTGGGCACATGGATTTTGGCCCAAACCCCCGCTGTTCCTGCCAGCCCGCCCTGCCCTCTGCCCCCCTTCAACTGCCCTAGATTGTTCGTTTAGTGGGCTCGACCTTGTCAGGAAGTCTGATGCCAAACCGACGGTGCACCTTGGCCCCTCAGTGGGATGCAGTGCGCTTGTGCAAGCACGCACGGGACCTCGTGCACCCTTGTGGAGGAGCGCGCGCCGCAACTGCGCGGGGTCGGCAGCAGCGGTGGCGACATATTCCGGCCCTGTCGCCATGGTCCAGGTCAGAGCCCGTGTCTAGAGCTTTAGCTCTACATGGGTGGCGCCACCCTTCCAGGACATTTTGAGAGTCCCGCAGAAACCCCAACATCTGCATCGTGAGCATGGACCGTTTTGAAAACTAGCCCCAAGGCCACTCCTGGGGTAGGGCTGAGAAAAATCTAGACCATCATGGATCATTGGGCACAGGGGAGAGCCGAAATGGAGAAACGGACCCACAGCATCGTCAGCATCATTGCGGTCCCGTTTCTCCTTGTCCAGGCTTCTAGGTTGCCCGTGCCCTCTGGGCCAGGCCTGGTGGGGTCCATGAAGGTTGGACGCTGGAACCACGGAGGCTATCATGAGTTTTCGCAAATTCTATGCTGTGTTTGCGAGGGTTTTTTGCAGTTAAAAGAACTGTTGAGAAGTGGGGTGACGGGCTCCTGGATTGGTGATGGTTTTATGCAGATGTGGTGCAGGTTTTATGGGATTTGTGTGTGGGTTTTCAGGTCTAGCGCGTGCCGGCTTCATGAAGATTACATGATTTTCTGCGGGCGCTTCATACCTGCACGCAGGCTTTTTTATGGGTGGTGCCCATGACTTTTCGGGGTGAGAGTCACTTGAAAAGCAGTTTTTGCAGGGCTGATAGCTTTCTTCAGCGGTTGGAACAGCTCAACCATAGGTGCGAATGACCAGAAGATCACTTGAGTAGCGAAACGGACGCGCGATTGTGCTGATGATGCTCATGTGCGCGCACACGCCCGTACGTGAGCATCATCAGCACAATTGGGGGTGCATTTTGCCACGCCCAACAACAGCTGCAATTACATCCGTGCTTTCCAAGCTTCCCCCAGCACACGGCAGCATTTCTGAAGGATTTGTGGGGTCCCCCAAACGCCCCCAAAAAACATCATGAGCACGGAGTCTAGCCTGAAGTCCTGCCCAAGAGGCCTGGGACAAGAAGAGCTTGGATTGAAGGATAGGCCAAGCGGCACAGGAGGGCGAAGAAATGGAGAAAAGGCCCCAGAATGATGCTGATGATGCAGCATCGTTAGCATGGCCCCAGGTCCGTTTCGCTTTTCCAGGCCCTACTCTACTGCTGTCGTTCACCACTACTATTCCGACCTGTCCTACTGCTACTATGCTGTGCTTCTACGATGATGTCTTGTCCTGTCAGTTACTGCGCGTGCTGCTGTTGTTAGTTGCTGCGCTTGTTACTGTTGTTATTGCCGTCTCCTGCCGTTGACTACACAGGCAGCAGGGCCGGCCCCTGCCGCTGGACCTGAAATTGCCGGCGTCCGTTTACAACTAGAATCTTGGAAATCCTTGGCACCAAAGCAATTACCATGTAGTCCCCGTTACAAGGCTAGCACGGCCTGTTTTAACCCACCTCTGGAATGAAGCAGGACAACTGAAA
Source organism: Symbiodinium pilosum (assembly GCA_905231905.1). Classification (NCBI taxonomy): domain Eukaryota; class Dinophyceae; order Suessiales; family Symbiodiniaceae; genus Symbiodinium; species Symbiodinium pilosum. Next base: position 170,265 of record CAJNIZ010043748.1, read on the forward strand.
AGGCATGCTCCATAGAACCCTGCCGCAGCTCCTTGTGTAGAAATTCCATGCCTGCAAGCAAGTGCTGCTACGAGTAGCAGCTTCAGGCAGAAGCCGCGAAGTGCATATGACTCACGCTGCAGCCAGGCAGCTGAAGTACTTGCTGCCTGATTCCCACTGACATCTGATTGCTGCACACAGCGAATGGCTTTGCTGAGGTTCCAGCTAGCCACGAGAATCGTCATCACCTCGGCCGAAGTTTGGTATGAAGCCGTCATCATCATGTCACCCTAGTCTGAAACTTAAGCCCAATTCCAGCATGCCCCAAACCTCTAATAAGCCAATGACTCCAGTGAGAGTCCAAAAGGCACCAAGTCCCTTCAGCTTTGCTTGCAAAGGCGCAGGAGTCAGCATGTAGAACCATGCTGCCATTGTATGATGCTGATTCGATAAAACCTGAGGCGGGGGAGATATGTTCGGATCCAATTAGCTTCCAGCGGAGCTTTGCCACTGGCCTTGACAGCAGCTCCTATCTCGCAGGTGATGAGTACGCCCAGGATGAGCTGCACAATAACATCCACCTCAAGGATCCAGTTGCTCACAAGTAACGCGAGCTTTGCGTGAGAATGTGTCTGTGCTTTCCATAAAGTGCGGCTCCTGCCTCGGCCTCAGCCGCCAGTTCTCCAACAAGGTGTTGAGTGCCCGTCATGGACAACGTGCAAACAATGGTGATAACGAGGATGCCAGCCACCAGGTTGGACAAGCAAGCTGTTAGAAACCTTGGAGCTTGCCCTATGAGACACAATGGAAAGCTGCCGCCGACGAAATCCCTTGAGCTTCAACTGCAACTGCCAGCTTTTCGTGACATGACTTGCATCTGGACACGATGGCAGCATACGGCAGCCACTTATCATTCTGCTACATGTGCAAAGACCTTGCATGAATTGAAGGTATTCATTTGTAAGCAGGCCACGGGTACGGAAAAGCCAACGCCTGGGAGCACATCAACATGCATGTTGGGTTGGTGTCATATCCACTTGCTGGCCTCATCAGTGGTTAGATGCTGTAAATATAGTGCCCCAATGAAGTCACCTGCCACAGGTCTCTGCTGTGGCACTGCTTGTCGAGCACACACTCTGCTCAATCTACGAAACTAAGGCTGCGGCTGACGAACACCACGAGGGCCCAGAACACAACTTCAACAGACCGCTGCCAACTGGACTCCAAGAACCTGGTAAGGCTTCGAAAGCAACTTCATGCGTTCTGTTTGGCACGAAGCTGTAAGGCAGGGTCTCTTTGGTCGCCGAGTTGATTCTGGAACTGAACCTCGCCGCAGCCCTGGGGTTATGCACAGTCGGCTGTCACACAACTTGTCAAGCTGTAGCAAGCCTCTTTGTACTCAAGACTATCACCAAACACAGTTAGCGCACTGCAGTCAGACGAGCGCAGAACGTCTACTTTAGCTTGTTGAGCCAATGGCTGTGAGCGTCTGCCAGTGCTGGAGCCTGCAGCTGACGCTGCAATGTCTTCAGACTAGAGTTGCTGTTGCACTTGAGCAAATCGCCTTGGCTGCGACCACTTCGCATCTCCCCAGACGGTCCAGGCACGACAGGCTTCGGGACTTGGAAAGAGAGCAATTTTCTGATGTCTTGTGAAATACTCTGTGACACACTGCAGCTTACTGTAGCTTCTACCTGGCAACCCAGAACGAGTCAAGCTCCAAACGCAATGGTCGTGGCATTGGAGGCGGCATTGGAGGGGAAGAGGTGGAGGAGCTCCTGCCAAATGGATTCGGTCAAACCCCCAGCATCTCCAACAAATTTTGAAAGCGAGCAAGATCCACGCAGATGAGACGCTGTCACCTTAGAACTGTCCAATGGGAGATGCTGACTCCAAGCTTTTTTCATTAATCTGCGGCCGCGGCTGATCATGTCGGGTGGCTGCGATAGTCTGGAAGAAATACTCTCGCCGGAGATTTGCCTGCCAAACGTCTCTGGGCCTCTACCCTTCCAAGATATAGCTTCAGCTGCTGTTTTAGCTGAAGGCCACGCCTCCCAGCATTGGAATCCTTCCTTGCCTGTGACCATTTCTGCACGTTTTACTGTGTGGTAAGAAACATTGCGGGTCTCTTACAGGCGACAAGGCTGCACAGACGTTCCCGCCTTCCGTTTGGCTACTTCCGACTTGTAGCCTGAGGTGGACTGCCAGAGTCTGCAAGATGTAAGATGAAGCAGGGACAACCAAGTCGTTGACAGTATTGACAGATGTCGTAACCTCGTCAGGTTTCAGCACTCTTGCTGAGGGGTTGTATCAATACAATGATTTCATCAGTTCCGGACGGCATTTCTCCTGAGCAAGGGCGTCAAGTGCACTGGAAACACGTCAGGGAATTCCCGCATATGCCAGCTTATACTTTCGTACGCGACTGCCTCTTGTACCTACCGTTTGCAACGCTAGACTCAACAAACAGGACACAAGTCTAAGTTTAAGTGAATGTTGCTTGCTGCTCAGACTGCTTTGCACCACCCAGCGTCCGGACAGCTGTAGTGCACTTCGTGCCGATCAATCTCGTTCCGGCAAAACACACATTCGCGGACATGAATGTGACCTTCACATCAAGTTGAGCTGCGCAGCGGCATTTGTATGCTCCAGGGTGACAGCAGGCCTTGCCAAGGCTTCAATTTCTTGACCTTCTCAACCTCAAACAGTGTCAGACATTCAGTGACCACGGGAGTGCCGAATTCTGGAGCCACTAGGCCCAAGCGGGATGACCTGCACGGCACCTGCAGTTCAAGCATGATTGAGGGCCTCTAATGTTGCATGGGTCTTTGTGAATGGCAAGAAGTGCAGCAAATTTTTGTCTACAACCCTGTTGACGAAAAAAAAGTAGCCTAAACACGTGTGCATCTATTGGCAGACTGGATCCCCTTCAAGGCTTTTGGCCTCATTGCCCTTGGTGAAGCAGAGTAGAGAACCAGGATTTGGCTGCGGCCTACTGGCACGACTACTGTGTTGTTCTCTTTTCTGGTTGTGACTATGACAAAATGAGAATATAATGCCTCACGACCAAGACCAACGTAAAACATGTTTAAACTGAGCTTGTCACAACTGATCTCTGGTGCTTGGATGCACATTGCATTCCGTATAGCATGGCTCTGAGCCGAGAGACTGCCGGCAGGATCGCAACAGCTAAAGGTCCAGAAAGCATCTGCAGCTGCAGGCAGCAAGGTAACAGCGGTCAACGAGATGGTGAAAGCTGTTTCTGCAGACTGAACAGTGGCCAGGTAGCCTGCCCAGATTTGGAAGCTGTCAAGGCTGATTCACCGCTAACAAATCCTGAGAGCTTGATAGTTGGCACCAGCGTGCCTCTGCTGGCGGAAAGCTCCTGCAAAGATCTCAACATCTTTGAGTTGAAGACTGCCGCATGCCGCATTCAGTCAAACAGCGGCCTCGCGCAGCTGTATGAGATCGTAAAAAGCAGCTGCCCGCCTCACTGCACTTAGCGCTGACACTTAAGACTTGCAGAGGCACGCATTCATGATTTGAAACGTACTTGCGCTCCATGAAACAGGCCCGAAGTTCTGCCTTCCCTGTTTTGCCAGTACTTGAACCTTTGCCGTTTACATTACATTTAGTCTGAGGTATTGGTGGCCTTCACTGCCTGGCATAGACCTTGGCAATTGCGAGGTGTGAGGGTTTGCGCTTGTGAGGCACCTGCACCATGCTCGGAATTTGTCCGCCACAAAAGGTCTGACTGGGGGTTTCTTACGCTTCGCGGTCACGTTATAGCCCACTGCAGGGTGTGACCCGAGCAGGTTTGGCAGTGATGTTTCAGGCTTCCCTTCAAAAGCATATCAAAGCATAGATGCCCAGCGCTAGAGGTTCACTCATGAAAAGTGGAAAAAAGACCTGAGAGAATGAACGCTAACAGCACGTAGTGCAGGCTTCAGGGCGCGGCATGGCAGCCAGGGCAGTCGTCTCACCGCTGGAGTCTGGACTCTGCATGAAGCTGTCCAATGTCGCTTCACACCAGGCATCATTCCCCGGGCGAGATGTGTGCCGGTGCAATAACATTTCCTTCTCCAAGCTGCCCACCTTTAGTTGCAACGCCTCCTTTTCCAGCTGTGCTGCGTCACACTTGCGACGCAATGTCAAATTTTCAGTGGTTGCTTGCCTCAGGGTGGCAATGGCCTCAGAAAGTCGCTCCGCCAATTCTTCTTTGCTGATGCCCAGGGTCTCGTCTTGAGCCCCACAGGGGTCCTCAGCTTGGCTTCTGAGAGGGACCGAGCTTCTCGTGTCTTCTGGTGCCACCGGAACTGGCGGCACTGGTGGTTCCCGGCTAAGAGCCAGTGGTGGTGTTGTTGCCTTGACTTTGCTTCTTGGGGTAGCTGGTTTCCAATGGCTTTGATTGGCAAACTGCCTTTCCGAGTTGCTTTGGCCCGGGTGCGCCCCAGGCAGACATGCTGCACCCCATTCGTCAAGGCTGCTGGGAGGAGCCACGCATTGCACGGCATCGGCATTCTGCAGGTTCTGCAGCAAGTTCCCATTCAGGACTTGCATTGGTATCGGCTTCCCTGTGACATGCAAGACGTACTTCTGGAAAACTTCAAGCTGCCGCTTGAGGCCCTGAATCTCCTGCCGCAGCTGCTTGATGAGCAAAGAAGTAGGATCCAAGTTCACCACAGGGCAATTTCGAATTCTGCCAGCGGTGCATGCATACTGCAGGGTTGACAGATTCTCCTCAACGCTGGAATCAAGCATGTTTAAGCATGCCACCATCAGGGTGTAGCCAGAACCCCCCAGAGCATCACGAAGCAGAATGGTAAGCTTTGATTCACGGTAAGGTATCAAAGCCATGCGCTTCTGTCCGCTCTGTTGCTTAGCAAGAGCCGCGATCACCTTCCGCAGTACGAAGAGTGACTGGTTGATGCTGGCACTTTCCTGCAGAGTGCGGCCGCTGGCACCTGGAAATCCACGAGACGTCAGTACACTGAGAATACGAAAACACTCGTGCCCACTGGGCCTGTGTCCATCTGCCGTTCAGAGCCAGCCAAATCAACCAGCGTCAGCTTGGCTGACTGGTCCACAGCAGCGTCAGTTCTCCTGTCATTGCAGGTGTGATACCCGTGAAATGCGTGAACAGTGCGTGAACATACATAAGCGGCCTGTCCACGCTCAACATCAGCACAGAGTGGGATCGGCTGCTTGCCTGGTTACACGACACAAAGCAACACAAAACTGCGCTGTCGATCTTTGACCTTGGAGCCGAACCTGGTTCATCTGATGGCTGGCGACTGTGCGGTTCTTTACGCCAGCCTGGCAAGGATGAGAACAGTCAGAGAACGTGCTACAAGTAGACAGCTCGCTTTGCCCTCCTGCGGCTCAAGACCCTGAAGATCCAGCAGCTGTGAAGCAACTAGCGAATGACAAGCCTTGTAGTGGCTCAGTGCTTCTGATGCAGTCCTTGTCCAACATGCAAATGTCCAGAGCTCTGCGAAAGAAGCGGTGAGCACAGCACGGCTGGGCCTGCACTCAAAGACAAACAAGTTCTCCACAGTGACAGACGCTTCGCCTTCAAAGCAAGTGTGGCAAAGCCCTGCAAAGAAGGCAGGGCCCATCTTCTTGGGTTCGAGCGTGGATTCCAACGAAGCCGCAACCCTCCACCTTGACCAAATTTTGTCAGATGCACAGGGTTCAAGAGGTCGAAGATTCGCCTCAGTGGCCATTGAAGCATTTCGCAACAGACTGGCGAGCAATTTTGACTCCCACAACCTCGAAGTCTTGCAGTCAAAGTGGCTCGCTGTAGATTTGCAGGAATGAAAGTCGCAGCGTGAAGGCGCTTCCGCCTTTTCTCTCAGAAGTTATAAAAATTACAATAATTGCACTCCGTGGACATCCGGGAACCTTGCTGCTGCTTCTTCCCTCCATGCGCTCAAACAGGCCATGGATAGCTCGCGGAACGATTCCAAAATTCTCAGGCGAGGTGGATTCGGCCCTCACCTTGCCATTTTGTCTTGGCATCAGAAGCCTGCGGCTGGAAGCATGTGCATGCCTGTGGCGGCTTTGTGCCAGTGCCAGCTTGGTACGCGAACCTGGGTGTCTGACCATGATGTATGCATCCATTTGTGAAGCGTGTGCTCAGTCTGCTGTGAGTTGCAAGACACCTACAGTCCTGCCAAAATGCCGTCGACCTTGATGCGATGGGGGCTGTGGCCCCGACCCCTCCATTGTGTAGGTTTTGCCGCTGCCAGTTTGACCTTGCGCAGCAACAATTTAAGGTTGCTCATGGTCGAAGCCCGCCCCGGCCATAAGCAAAGACCGTGCTGTGATACCCGTCCATGACTGCATCCAGCAATTCATCCAACCCCGCATCGTTGAAGACCTCTATGGCACATGGTGCAAAGTTCAAACACCGTCTTTGAACTAAGCGAGCCTGCTTCTGGGGTGTCGAAGGCGGAAAGACTCTGTCCTGAATTGACTTAGCAGACGGCTTTTCCGAATTAGACAGATGAGAAACAGCCCCAGCCCTGTGGCCGCTAAGCCCGGTTCAAACTGAAAGGCTTTTTGACCCTCCTGACGACCTGCCGCAGCTCAACAACAGAAGCTACAGCAATCAGGCCCATCTCCCCTCCCAAGCAATGGCCTCCATTCACCCGCACCTGTGCTGGTGCGTCGCCCTAACAGGACAGATTCAAACCCTTTTCCTGCCCTGCTGCAGGCTTCATGAGACGGTGTGATGAGGCTGCCTCGTCCCATGTGATACGACCAGTTGGCCCAGAATCCTGCTTGCCAGGCACATGATTCGATCCCCTGCACATGCAGCGCGCAGGGAGTCACTTTGAGAACTGCTGTTTGCGCCTCACCGGGCAGCACAGGCCTGCATCCGAAAGTTCAGACTGTCAAAATACAAAAAAAAAAAAAGCCGAGTTTTTCGGAGATTTACAGATCCAGGGCCTGAAGCGGACGCAAACTCGCACTTTGGCGAATCCCGAGCATCCCGAGCCCTCGTCCTGTGCCTGGAGACCTCCAAATGCTGCAAAAGCGTTTGAAGCCAAGCTGACGACCACCCCTTCCCTTCGTATCCCTTCATGGCCTTCCGCGTCTTCGACGTCCATTTGCCCGGTGGGGTCACGATTCAAAGATCAGGAGACTGCATTTTGCACAGGTGGACATTCTGAAACGCTCTGCAGGATGCAGGGATGCAGGCAAGGCAAGGTCGACCATGTAGGAGCTGCATGAAGCGGCAGGACGTGCTGCACAAGCTTGTGGTTGGAGTAAAGTTGGCGCGTGCCGTCTATAAACTGATGAAGTTGCTTGAAATTTGTCAGAGCCAGCGGCTACTGTAAGTATTCCATGCGTGTGATCAGAGCAGGAACCGCTGCCAATACAGCTGCTGCACAAGCCACCCAGTCGTCAGCTGAAAGCAAAGATAAGACAAAAAGCGCGTCTGCTTATAAAGTCTGCAGATTTTGGAAGTATAGCCAGTGCATAAGGCACAGGCAGCCCCGGAGGCGCCATGCCATGTTCAAGGGCAAGCTGAGGATTCTCAAACTCACTACCAGCATTCCTCGATGCATGCTTGTGTGTCCTAGAAATGGTCGCCACCAGAAGCGCATGCGTTTTAGGGCTTTGTTGGACATATGTGGTCTGGCAGACCGTCGCTGTGCATCTAGGGCTGACAAAGTTCCAAGTTCTACAAAATCGTGCCTGATAATGAGAGGCGCATGTTTCAAATTTCCAGAGGCAACCTAAGTTAGGATCTTGCAGAGTTTTGAGCGTGGCAGCTTTACGTTGCAAGCTTCGCTCGCCATTGATGCTGTCGCAGTACTGCGGTATTACGAAAAAGTTCGGCCCACGTCTTATTTCAGACCTACACTACTAGCAGACTGCTTCCTCCCCACAGACTCCTCCACTGAGCACCTTGGGGAATTTGCTGGAACCTTAAACTAGTACTAATTTTGATTTCAACATCGCATGAATTTACTCCGTGACATGGCCATGCTACGTGCCCTCTTCATGGATGTTAACGGATGTTGGGCCTCCTGACAGGCCCCGAGGCCCTAGTAGATCGAAATTTCTTTGTTGGCAATGTAGCGCCTCGAAATCGCTGCTGGTGCTCTTACCTAGTGGCAATGATTGGCAACTGATCAAAACCACGTGCCTCGCATGCATGTTGCTATGCTGTCTGAGAGTCTGGAACCATGACTGACTCTTGCTGGTTCCGACAAGTGATACAGGGTGAGTATGTACTAAATACTGTGTTTGGTCTGGAACGGGCATGGAACAGGCACCCAGCGCAACGTCAATTTTGAGATATTGACTTCGCTGGTCTGGAATGGAGGGGTCTGGAACGGAATTCGAGGACTTGCTCCGGATCTGGATCGGGGTCTGGATCGGGATGTGAGTTTCCCCTTGTTCTGGACCAATCATATTGAGCGGTAGCCATGTCAGTTTAGTGGAGCATTTCGTTCTCAGCTCATTCTGTTAAGGAGGCGTCTCTTCCGCAATGCTGCCAGTGCGTCCTTGACTTCAGAATACAGGACCGGGCTGCAGAATCGCCACTGTGGCTGAATCCTTTTCTTTCAACAGCTTCCTTTGAGCGTCCCCCTCCAGCCAAATGCGCTGTGTCACCATGGATTTGCCTGAGGAAGCAAGCAGATGTAGCAGGTTCAGAATTCATGAGGTGTGTGTCACTCCCAGTAAGGTGCAGATTCGCTAAGCTGCACGCAGAAATGGCTCGCAAAACAGGAAAGCCACCGCTGCAGCAGAACTGCAGCTCGACCTTGACACGAGCAGGTCATAGCAGGTCTGCGTTTGCGCCAAGAACGTGCATGAAAGCGGTGTTTGCCTTTGCCATGAACCGGGAATGTTCAAATTGTTCAAACACAACGCCGTCATGATTCATGATCAGATCACGATGCTTGTCTCGCATCTGGCCTTTGCCAAAGACAGTCCCGGCTGGCTTTGCCAAAAGAATGCTACTCAGGAACCAGGGCCAATTAAACGCCCCACCACATCTTGCGGAATCGTGCCTAGAAAGAACTCCCCCCAAAGCGGTCTCTGTTGCAAGAGGGACCACTGAATCTTAGTGCGTAGCGTGAAAGACTGATGTACTTAATCCGGGAGAGCCCGTCTACTCATGAGTACTAAATGTACTAAGCTGAGGAAGGCAGGCAGACTTGCCGGAAAAAAACACTTGCTTGTGCGTCTTGCGTTTTCTTGCTCAGGGGCCAAGGGGGACATGCAATGGCAGGAAGGAATCATCATGAACCATCTGAACAATCTGAGCCCACATGATGTCAAAAGATGAGAATACAGCATACACAGAAAACACACAGGGAGGAAGGGATTAACCCTTATGGATTCATGCTTGAGCTGATTGTTGCTTCCATTGTCATCTTGAGGTTTAAAAGGGTACGAAAGCCATCCTAAGTCCCGGTCTCGACTGCGACGGCGGCCAGCGCGCTGCTGGCGACGGGCTGCGCGTGTTGCAAGGCCGCATGCGGCTGCAGCCCATGGCACGTCAGCCCTTAGATTGGCAAAGTCGAACGCTGCCTCTTTCGCCCGCAAACCAAGGCTGGCACTTGGAACTCCCCAGTTGTCCAGGGCTCGCAAGAGCCTATCTTGATACCAATCTGGGAGGCCGCCCTCCTGCCAGGCTGAACTAATTTGTTCACTACATCAGCATGATTTAGTAGTCGCAAGTGATGGAAGCGGATCTATGACTGTCCCGGCTTGCCCACCATTCCTTTCCACGCCTTCGCGCCGCAGACAACCAGCTGGGCATACCGGGCGCTTGGGGCTCCTGCCAGTTTGCACCAGCCCCTACCACGCAATCTACAATTTCTCACTTGCCAAACTGAACTGAGCCGTTTTCCGCGCCAAGCTTGTAAGCGGCACTACCTTGTGCCAGAGTTCGATAGCCGAATCGCTTAATTTACAATCGTGCAGGGACATGCATGCACAAAAAACTATAAACGTGAGAGACCCGTCTCGTTGAGACGTAGAGAAGCTACGAGTTCCTATAAAGCATCCTCAGCCCAGTGGATTCGTAGTAAAAGGGCCCCTGACACCACTCGTTTGCACGTGGATGGGCTGGCCCGTACAGCTCTTCAGCAGCAATCACAAGCTGCATTCTCTTCAAGCGTTCCTCACGTAGAGCAGCTGGCCGAGAAAACCGTGCCCCGTGCTTGACAAAATCTGGCCACCCACCCTTGCTGTAACGCGCATTCAGGAGTTTTGTGGTAACATGCCCGTATAACTGGGTGGATGGTCCCAACAGCTGGCGCACCTGCTGAACCCGGAGGTCTTCCCTTGTAGGCAGGGGAAGGGGACCCTCCAGATTGTGGTCAGTCACGCATTTCTGGATCAAGCGCTCAGACTTGACCAGGAAGGCTTCAGATGCAACGTGACAACCTGCGTCTCGGGCATCAAGGAGACTCACAGTGCGAAAGGAGACCTCATTGCTCCATTCTGACACCCAGCTTCTGTCAGGCCCAACCGCACGGACTTTAGCCCGGTGCCAGCGAACAGGCTCAAGTCGGACCAGGCGGTATGATCTGGCGTTCCCACTGGGGGCAGCAAAAGTGCCCAGCTTCTGTAGCTGGGGGCTTTCAGTTCTGCGGGAACGTGTACCGTATCCGAACAAAGCAATCTCGAAAAAGGCCGCCCGCACCTGCCCTCCACCGAGCGGTTCCCAAGAGATATCAGCCACATTGCTACCAACCCTGTCCACGAAAAGCCGGGGGGCCGGCTGTAGATCTTCTTGAAGAATCGCAACACCACGCCGGGAGCGGAGCCACCCGCGCGCCAGGCGCTCCAAACGTTTAAGCATCACTTCGTGACTGAGCCCTGCCAGACGGCGAATCGCACGTTCAAGCTCAAATCCTGCCGAAGTCATGGACTCCCGTACCTCATCAATGCTTCGCGCTTCAGAGGGTACAGCACCCCGTGCAAGCTCAATGTGCTCAACACTGAAAGCTTCATTGACCGTGACAAGCACCGTCAGATTTGTTGCTGCCGACCAGTAGAGGAGCTGCGACATGTCAACGTCTGACTTTGAGACGGGATTGAGCCATGTTGCTGGGGATGGCGACCAGGGGAATGCTGCCTCGCCATGCATTCATGTGAAGATATGCTAAATGTGCGAAGCATGCAGTTGGCGTGGAAAGCCACGTCCTTCGTTTGCATGGACGGAGGGCATCTCAGCCTGATACCCAAACAAGATGCATGACTCAGCATAATGCAAACTCCTAGTTGTATCTTCCAACATCTTGCAATGTCTTGCAGTCTTCAGACCTGCGTGTGCTGCGTGGAGCCAGAGCTGTCGTCAGCGACATACGTCCAGGCTTTCACCTGCAAGCTGACACGGCGACAGGGCTAATGCATGCTGGCGCCACGGTTTGGCCAAGGCGAAGTGGTTTACATGCAAATCCCTTCCTAGGGTACTACAATCTCAGGCGTCTGGGTGTGGCTCGAGGCACAGGTTTCTCTAAACTGCTGCAAGGCATCTGGCGCCTCTTCTGTCCCATGCGGCGTGCTGACGTGCACGGGCATCTGAACGCGGTGGTACAGAGGCTCCTCAGACGCGTCCAAAGCCGCCAACTCCTTCTGGTTAATGGAGTGTACCACACCATGCACAGGTGACCTTGAGATGCACGGGCCGCTTACATGAGCGCTCCATGAAGTCAACACTAGCCCACCAGCCAAGTCCAACACACTGCTGCTGGATCCATTGGATCGTGAATGTGACGAATGTTTGCCTTGGACCCGAGCAGCGCAGATCCCTGGCCATTACCTCTGTAATTAGGCTTCAGGACTTAAGGATGCTTAAGGCTGGTTCTGGGGACTGGGCAAATGCAGGCTCATGGATGCCATCTGTCAGCGACCTGCCAAGTGCCACAACTTGCCGAAGTTGCCAAGTCCAAGGCTGCGCAGCTATGCGTAGCTTGCCGGTCCACATTCCGAGCAGGCGTGAGGCCTGTCGAAAATCAGCTCGTGGTGGGGAAGCATTCCCACCAAACTTTTCCAGGGGTGGATGTTGAGGTGATGAAGCTTGGCCTGACCAACAATGACGTAGCTCGCTACAAGACACTTCCTGCAAAGGCCCTCGCCAGTCCCATGTTTGCGCCATATGCAAAAGTCCATATCTGGTGTGAGCCTCGGTAGTCGAATCAGATTTACGCAGTTGGTGGGGCCACGCCACATGCTTGAGCTCTCCGGCTGCCAGCAGTCGCGGAGCTGTGAGCCTCAGCAAGAACGGTGGTCGACGGCAAGGCCGCGTGAGTGAAGGACGATTTCATCTTCCAGTCATCCAGTGTTGTAGTAAATTCACTTGCTGTGCAAACATGTTAGCATGTCGCGCTGTTATGAGCCATCGCATAGTAGCTACTGCAAAGGAGGTGGTAGAGGCACGATTGACACGAGACGCAGCAACGACGCTCCAGAAGTGAAAATAGCTACGAGGATGGCGAAGGCGAGGGACTGACGAGGGGTCTTCCCCGTGACTATGTTGACACGCAAGCAGTAACTACCGTCCAAGTTGAATCATAATGCATATGTAGCAAACTTGAGCTTGAGTCACTGAGCCGCTTGCCCCGCTGGCAGCAACATGCAGCCAATGCTGCCTCGGCAAAGCCCAGTGAAACATGTGAAGCAACAACTTTCGCCGAGTTCTAAGCGTATATTCTTTCTTCCTTGAGGTCGCGACAAGCTGGCCGCAGCATGCCCAAGCACTGTTGCGATCTCGTGCAGCATACGTTTTGTCTGTTTCCATTTGTTTTCTGTTACCCTCCTCACATCTAACACAACTACATCAAAGACGGCTACTGTTGGAAAGATCCTGTCTTCGAGCTGCGCAGTCCTTGAGCTGCTTTCAGAAAGCCTCTAAATGCCCGCGGCAGGCAAGCATCTGACAGTTAACTCAGATGATCTCAGATGCGAGAGTCTTTGGCACTGGCTTAGCTGCTCTCCGTCCTCTTAGAGGTGGAAGTGAAACAGCCATTGGATCAGGATTGCGTAATACAGATCACCCCTTGTGCTCCACAGCTTTATCATTTGCTGAGATAGTCGTGCGAGCTTGGCACTCAATGGATCGCTTGGCACTCCATGGATCGCACAATCCCGGACATGCACATGCCTAAGGAAATCCTACCAGCCGCTCATGAGTACTCGAGGTCCTGGATCATCCAATCCAGCTGATCGTTGCCCCCGTATATCTCACCTAGTTCCGCTGTAGCATTCCCCCAAAAAAACTTCAGACAAGCAAATTTCCCTGAGCGAAGCACGCGCTTGTCTGAAAGCTCGCAGCGTCTCCAGGTGAGTGGAGCCCCGCCTAGCGTCTGGATCAGCTGAGGTCTGACCCAGCTACTGAATGAGACCATGTTGGATTTGGTGTCTGAGACAAGGGCACTGCCCCTCGCGCCATTTTCTTGGGCAAGTGGTCCTCAGCAATCCAGCTGGAAAGCACTTAGTAATCCGCTGAGGTCCTGGGGCGTTTCGATCTAAAGATATTGAGTCCATCGTTTGACTTTTCAAGTTTTTGATATTTTTCGATAGTTTCAAAGATTTGGCATGGGGGTCTGGCTTAGCTGCTGGTCCGTTAGCAGGGTCCCCAGGCCCCCTACCCCTCCCCTAATTCCCTGCTTGCCCCTCCCCGTTCCCCTTCCCTGTTCCCTCCCTCCATTTCCACTTGCTCTCCTCTCACCCGCTTCTGTGCCGATTGTCTGACCTAATTGTATGAAGCCCCGATGTAACTAACGAGCAGACAGATACCGCGGAAACAGTAGAGCCCACGGCAACACATGCAGCAAACGGAGCCTCGGCAACACTTGCGATAAACTTCAATCGCATGTCTTTCTGTCGACGCGAGGCCGAATGTAGCAAGAAATCTGCCCTCAGTCCCATCTCCATTCCTCCCATCCTCACCTCCAGGCGGCAGTCGCGGTGGCGATTAAAATTGGACGAAATTGTGCGCACGTTGAAGGCCTCTTCCTCGTCGGATTCGTCCTGCTGTGGAAAGTATCAGAAACGGTTCGATTCAGCTCCGCCTTCTGTGAGACGAAAAGCACAAGCATCATGTGAGCAGCTGCACAAATTATTCGTAACTTTTTAACAGCTAAGCGAAAGCTCAAGGGGGGGAGGCTATCGGTTTTACCGGGCTTTGGCACACAGCTGTGTTCATACCTATCTGTTTATAATGCTTTGCCGGATCCCTCACCTGGATGCCCTACTGCCCCACATCAAAGATCCTTGCAATTGAAAGTCGCGCATTTTGGGTTTTTTTTTAATTGGGCGGGCCTATTGTTTTACTAAGGTCTTGTTCATGTCTGGATAATGTTGTCTCTGCCTGACCCTGGCTCCCACACGAAAATAAAGGCGGGGGCTCATGTAATGACACGTCGCAGTCAAGATGACAACAATTTTGAGGAATTGCCATCTCGATGCGTCCGGCAGTCCTCAACCTCAGGACCATCATATTCACACAACGGCAGGCCTTGGTGCTCAGCGGTCATTGATTTAATGCCAAGGCTTACATGATAAGTACAGATCACCCGTGGTGTTCTTCCGCGATTCTAAGATCGAGGCTCACGAAGGTGATGGGCACGTTGGTCTCTTCAAACTCCTGGAGCTACTTCTGGACATCGAATCTTTGCAGAAAGCAGCCGTGAGCCGTCAATCCTTTGCATGAGTAGGTGGAGGATTCAAAGGACACCACTGCCACGATGATGCAACCACCGTATCTCTAATCCACCGTAGCACCGCAAAGAATGCACACGGAAGGGCAGTCTTAGTGGGTAGCTTGGGTTGAGGTTGCAGGAGGTAGGTAGGGATTTACGGGAGGGCCGGCCTGCGCCGCTTTGGTCCAGTCCTCCTCTCTCATGGGACGAAGCTCCTGTCATGTCAAGTCCCTGCCACCCTGCATCTTGCTGTGAGCCCTGCTGGTCAGGCTGAGCACTGCACAATGGAGGGTCGCTTGGCATTGCTTAGTGGAACAAATCAGGGCAGGCGTGCCACCATAAGGCCTTCAAGCTCCACAATGAGGTGGTTCTGCCTCAGAGAGGCATAAGATAAGCACAATAGGATGCATACTGAGAGACGAGCCAAACGTACAAGGGGCCATACGTCGTCCATTTGGGAAGCTGCACTACTTGAAGCGGCATTCCTTGCATCCACGGAGTGCACTGCCAGGTACTAGATTTACTAGAAGCTTGTAACTCGGTATTGGGTTATTCAGCATGATCTGCACAGACCGTCTGAAAAGCTCTCCGGCTTACCGCGGGCAAGACAGGCAAAGTAAAGCTGGGCTCGAATCATGAATCAGTAAGCATCAAGCTATCAGGCGTTCTGCCGACGTAAGCTGGCATGCCTACAGCGCCATCTCGTGCACAAACCTCGACGGGCTTCTCACAGTGTCTCTGCTATCAAATGACTTTTTGGCAACCATGTGTATGTATATGCCCAGCCAGAATCATAGTTGTGTTGTCGCAGACGTCCATGCAGGGCTGGCACTAGGACACTGGCATAGACGCGGTAGCCCAAAGATCGAAGAATGTCGTATTTGCAGTGGAATCTGGCTGCAGCACAGATCCCGCGTGGAGAGCAGGCTTTCTAGGTGGGTGGTCTGTCCCAGTTTTCATATGGGCCATATGGGATATGTGCCACAAAGACTTTGACGTACAAGAGGAGCCTGTATGACGGGAAGAAGTAGCAATCACCAAGAATAATCTCCGCTGAGACCTTGTGCAATACAAAAAGTCGAATTGCCGCCGAGCTGAGGGCTTCAAGCACTTCTCGCCCTGAGCTCCCCGCCAGCAAGAATAGCAATGTGGAGCCGATTGCCTCATGGGTGCAGAAGCGAGCGCAGCACTCGAAAGCTGTTGTACGGATGACCTCAAGAACAGTTGCCGCCGGGAAAGAAATCAAGATGTAGCAGAGAAAGGCCACGCGGAACGGCCTTGCTTGTGAGTAAGGGCTGCGGTTGACAGGGAACAGCTCAGCAGTGACTGGTCATGCAGCGCCAAGCGCTAGAAGCAGACCGTAAGAGAAAGGCAGTGACAGCCAGCGTTCTCTTTGGTATGCCTGTCCAGGAAGGCTCAGCGGACAGATATGCTGACAGATGAAAAAAGAGTAAATTGAAAGGCTGGCGGTGGCTGGCCTTTGCAGTGTTGCAGGCCACAGCGAACGCACACGTCAGTAACCCAATGCCGCAGGCTAGCGCGATCTCAGCTCGAAGGACGCGCCAAACAAACCTCCAAGAGCCCACCTGAAAGTACAAAACCCGTGAACGAGCTCCAAGCAATCGTGCTGTCCAAGGTCAGGGAGGAGAGGAACATTATGAAGGCCTGAGCAGACAGGTTTTCAGAAAACTACCCTCGAGAATGGGGTTGACAAAGTTGGCCAAGCGAAAGAGCATGCACAGTAGTGTCTACTCTACTCCAGGAAGTAACGTCGAAGAGACATGCCTTCTTCGCTGCTTATGAACTTTGCCCATGGTATTCCATATCTGCAAGCCTGCCTTCCTCGAGAAAGGCTTACGGGTACAAGGCCAGGACGTAAGCCATAACTGGTGACCATCTGTTGTCCCAAATCCTCACAATACACAGACAGCATAGGTTTGGTCTGCTACCCCTCCCCGTATATTGCGCACAGGGGCATGTCTCTTGCTGGGTGTAGCGCGTTACGTCAAGACAGAAGGCAGAAAGCGCCTGACGGAAAGATGCTCATCAAACATTCCACAAAAGTCTTAAAGGGCGAAGTAATCGGCCTGTCTCACGACATAATCCAGATCGCTTGCTTCTGGCAAAAGAGGACAAAGGCAGCATCCATCCGGCAAAATGTCGGCACATTTTCTCTCTTTGGTAAAGCTGCGCTTAGCTCCTGCCAGTATGAAACAGGTCTGGAAGACTGCCCAGTCCGCTGGGATGAAGGAAGAAGGACTGATACAGCCAAGTTCGGTACCTGCAACCAGCGTGCACGCAACGAGGGGCAAAACTGACATATGCTGATACGCCCTTAGGCTGATCGCCCGCAACCTCCCCCCCCTTCCCCCGCTGATACGGCGATACGCCGCTACGGTCGCCCATCGCTGCCACCATCTCCCCCGCCTCCACCCCGGCTGATGCGCCGATACGCCGTTACGCCAGATCACCTTCAGCTTCCAAACTACCGCCCTGCCTCCAAGACCACAAGACGCCGATACGCTGCCCCCGTCCCCCGAACCCCCAGGCATACGCTGATTGGTGTATCGGTGACGGTGTATTGGTGCACGGGATCGGGGGAGCGGTGTATCAGTGTATTTCAATTGTTCCGCCCCCTTCTGCAGTCGCACTGCAACATCAGCTGCCAGCGGGCAGCCAAAGAAATGTTCAAAAGAGAAAAGCTTGGGGCACATCAAGGGAACAGGTTTGAAAAGGTACTCATCCTTCTCAAGATAAAGCCTCAAGACTCATGCTTTAGCTGTATAAAGATGTACAACCTGGCGGGGATCCTCAAAGTTCAGCCGGTCAGGTGCTACAGTAGCTGTGGGCACAACACCTGTGCAACCGAGGCAAGATCCGGTTCTTGGGGAGACGATCGCGTCCAGCAAGATCCACAACCTGTCCGGAATTGAAACGTGATAGTCCCTGAGCCTGCAAGCACGAAGCCTGGAAATTCGGATAGGCCGGATCCATGTTCCTGCCAAAAATGCAAGTTTAGCGTGATATGCATGCTCCCCAAGTATGCCTGCTCTAACACCTGCGCATTAGATGAGCGGGTAAGGCAGAGGCAGAATGACTTCTCCAGTGAGCGGACTTCGCCTGGAGGTCTGAAAAAAGCCAGTCTGTGAAGGGTGCCATGAAAGTGGGGCTGGAAGCCGCCTGCAGTTGCCCATCAACACAGATGACGGTACGAGTTTGTGCTCGAGCTTGATGCGCAGAGGAAAGCCTGAGCTCCGGAAGCTACAGGACTCTAACATAGAAGCAAGTCCAAAGCAATAAGCTTGCCGCCATCTTCATGAACCAATGTCTTGGTCTCTTGAGCAGGCTCCAACCTGGCATCATCTGGCATCCCTTTGCCACATCCAGGCTTCTCGAGACTTCATGTAAAGTTCATGGTGCCATACGGTACCAAGAAGCTCTTGCCGTGGATCGTAGCTTCGCGAGAAGTAACGCAAGTCCCCGACATGAGGTCCTGTCCAGCATTGATCCCATGAACGAGTAGCATTGGTGATGCTGCATAGTGAGCTGCTTTTTTTCTAATTTTCTGGAGTCAAGCCTCCCGCGCCGGTTTCAGCTGACCTGAGACAGTGACAGGCCTGCATAGCTTTGAAACGATGCATGGCCCGACTTGACTTGGCCGCCGGCCATGCATCCTTGACCATACTCTAAGGTGAGCAGCGTCCGGACGAATGCACATGCACGTGTCCAAACGAACCATAGGTGACTAGCCTTCTTCAGGAATCTAGGAACCTGCGTGTGCATGCGCGTACTTCGTGATCAGATGCATGCTGTTCTGACCAAGCCAATTTTTGCAGCCAGAGCTAAGAGGCTCAGGGTACTTCCTGAAAGAGCAAAATCCTTTTGTGATCTGGCCTGCCCCTAGCATCCCCTAGCAGCCGTGCAAACCCTTTTTCGTTGAGACAAGCTGCATGCTACATGTTACTTACTTGCTCTTAATTAATCTGAGCCAATGCTGACCCGAGACGAAGACCTGGAAGAAAAGGAGGCGTAAAACATCATACGAGTCAGCCCGACGGCACCGCTCTGGGTTTTGCTTCTTTCCACAGTTTCTCGGCGGCGCAGGTGGCCTTGAAAGAAGCTGAAGTGCCAAGTGGAAAATTGCCTGCCCAATGAGGCAAGCTTGAAGCAGCCCACGGGGATACGCTAATCCTAGAGCTTGCGTCGCACCACGCATTGACCATGACAAAAGACATAGAAATCTTGCGCACATTTACGAGATCTGCATCCAGGACACCTAGCAGCACGGCAACAGCCGTCTCCAGAAGTCCGCGCAGACGACCTGAGGCTTTTGGTGCAGGTCTCATGAACAACCAGAATGGCTTCTGCGGAGATGCCCTTATCTAAGCCTCGGATATGTGTGTGCAAGGTTGCTTTGCATAGAAACTAATGGAGCTGTCCCTGTCTTCTGTGTCTTTCAACAGCATAGCGTGCAGGTGGCACGGCAAGAAATTCTGTCCGTCATGTAATTATGCTTACACGCTCTGACCCTGATGTTGGGTATCGGACGTTGTGCAGGGAAATCCCACAAAGTTGCGGACTCGGGGCGCGATGATCCGCATGGCAGTTCCAGAGCCAAGCTTTCAAACAACCCGAATGCATTGGCTTCACGTGTGGCGTGTCAGCTGAGGCGCTAAAGCTTTGGAGCCGGCAAGCCCAGCTGCAACGTTGCCTGCATCAAATGGCGCCAGAGTTCGCTCTCACACGAAGCTGCCTCTGCCTCAAGAAATTCTTCGATCTTTTGCCACATCTTCTCAGTCATGGCATGCTCTACATCCTGCAGACTTGCGTGCCGTTTCTTGCATCCGTGTCCACAGCAATTGTGCTTGAAGCCAAACTGAAGGTGTCCTTTTCCACGAAAATCTGCAGACGGTCCAGCTGACCCTCTTCATCATAAGCCTCCAATGAACAAGTGCCAACGCCGCTCTGTGGGAGCATGATTCCATCAATGCCTCTCGTGCTGCGGCGAAGCTTTGATGCACACCTTCCAAAGGGCAGCGAGGGTCCTGACCAGCTCAAACGTAAAACACGCAGCGGTGGTGTCTCAGCGAAAAAGATCATGGAGTCCTTTTCGCCATTTAGAATGAGTAAGTGGCGAGGTGCAATGCAGGGCAGCGTCAGTGGCCTGGCCAGAACAGACTGACTATCTCGCATGCCCAGGGTTCAGGGCGGAATGCATGCCAGATGGGCGCATCAAATGCAAGCTTCTTGCTCGAATCGACCTAGCATCAAGAGTCCCTACCTCTTCCTGAATTAGAGGCAGGAATTTCTTCAGGCACCTCGGCAATGCCTGGAGCCAACCGCGCCCAAACAGCCTACAGTTGGCAGTAGTATGACAAAGGACGGATGCTATGCGCTTGGATCATGGCTCCAAACCCCTTCCTCAAAGCTAGATGCTGAACACTCTGCGAAGCAATCAGCATTTGGCTGCTCAGGCCATAGCTGCAACCACATCATCATCCACAGCGGCTTTCTTCATGTCAGCTGCTGCTGCTTCAAATGCAGGCCGAATAGAATCCACCCTCGCACCCCACAATCCGTTCACCAAGGAGTGGTTGAAGGATTGCACGCCGATTGCTGGCATCGCACTGAAAATGCGAGCATCCGCGGCGGCCAGAAGCCAACACGCCATGCCCCCCAAGGACACTCCCGTGGCGCTGATACGCTCTTGCAGCGTGTCAGGTCTGGAGCAGAGGTAATCCACAACTGTCAACGCATCGCGTGATATGTCCATTACGAATCTATCTGATCCTGTTCTGAAGCCGCGCACCAAAGCTTCGAAATACACATTCAGCCGCACAGCTTCGTGCTTGCCCAGTTCTTTCAGCAGCTCAGGACCCAAGTTCTGCAGGGAAAGGCTGCGCAGCCCTGCTTCTGGAATCGCGCGCTCACCGTGCCAGGGCGCGTCAAATGCCACCGCAATCAGGCCTTTTTTGGCCAATCGCTCGAGGCGACTTGCCATGAACTCCTCGGGTGCCCAGCTGTGTTCTTTGGACTGTCTACAAGGAAAGCACGGGCTTGGCACCTTGCACTTGCCCGTGGGATGCATGACCAGTACGGCCGGCATCTTGCCAGCCTCACACGCTTCACATATCCAAAGTTGTCATCACAAGAAATGCACGGAACGCTACCTCCTGGTCTCAGTCCTCTACAAATTACATTCGAAAACACCGCCCGCCTGATTTCTTCCTGAAGGCCTGAGCCCCAAAAGGAGCCCTTCGCTGGGCTGGTTATGGGTTACTAATCCTTTCATTGAACGTCCTGATGTCTAAGCATCTTTTGTGTTGCAAAACGGTTTTGGGGGCCCCTGCAATAAGGGGCTTGGAGGGTGCTTGTTCGGATTTGATTCTTTGCCGTTCCTACTGTTGTGCGCGTCGTTGGCCTGGGAGTTGCGACAATCTCTCCTTATCCGCCAATTGCTTCATACATTGGCCACACTTTGAAACACCAAATTTCAGTGATCACTCGGCCACTCCATCTACTCCAGACAGCTATGCGTTTAAAAGTTCGTGAAACAAGCACTGCGCAGGTCTGGCGTTGAAACAGTTGTCTGTTGATGAACATGCCCTGGTACAGCAGCGCATGCAAAAAATCGATGTTGACAAGAGTGGCGAGAGGCAGCCTTCACAGACCTGCCGTTAAGCTCAGTATCCGGTGGCATGCAACGTCGATCCGAACATTCTGTGTGCGCTTGGCTAGCTATCAGGTCACGGGCTTGATCTCACTAGACGTCACTAGATGCTAACAAAGCATCGTTGCATTTCTCCCTGCCTGCTATTGCTATAGAATTGTCTCTCACACTTACTCTTGGCCAGTGCCAGTGGATAGGCGCCGCACCATGCTTCGGGGCCTTGCGATGAGCAAATTGAAGCCGCCTGACATCAGAAGCTGCATAAATGTCACATGCGAAGCAGGCTACAGCACTCAGCCTTGTGACTCCGGAACAGGTGTGAGCCTCCTTCTTTCCCAGAGGACTGACTCGCCTGCAATGTGTGGCTACCAGGGAAGCAGCGATTTGCGGAGTTGCAAGAACCACCATTCTGCTGTCCTCCAAAAATGCCTGCTTCTCTTCTCTCCAAGAGCCTGATCCATTGATGCAAGTTGCAAATCAAATGCTTTTTCTCACTGCTTGTCAGCTGTCTAGCATAATTTTGATAGGTGTCTGTCTTCAAAATTGATGAATGCGCTGTAGTTTTTCAGCTCTAGAATGAAACGAGACGGCATGGTAAAGCGCAGGTTCTCACTTTCCATTACATCTCGAACTAGTTGCTCATTGTTACATACCTTGAGCTGCAACACAACCACGCATCATGTGAGTTTCACAAGCTGGGCGTGCACACTGTGACTGAGGCGCAGGGGGATGAAGCAAACCTGACTCCTCCAACCAGGATAAACAGTTGTGCATGCGGCCTCTCTAGCAACATGACCGTCAGAAAGGCTGCCAGTGACTACATTGACACAAAGTCCTCATCGCATCCACGCAGCGTTGCAAGCAGCGCTCTGCTGCGTGAGCTGCGAGCACTGCGTGTAGACTTAGCCACCGGTGGCATTGCAAAGCTCACGCTGCTACTACAACAACAAGCCGGTGTGGGCGTTGCGTCGCCCTCAGGTTGCCTCTTGGTTTGGTCCTGCTAGCTGGGTCTGGTTTAGCATGCGCAGTCAGTCAAGCCCGCAACATCATACGTAGATATTGCAAAGCAGTGAAATGCAGCCATTACAATTACGCGTGTTTGCACAACGCTGTGAGCCATGGATGGCCAAGAAAAAACAGCAGCAACGTGAAGAGTGAGCTCCAGCATCAGGATCTGTCATGTAACTGGTCCATCAGACCGTTGGATGGGATGCTTTTCTCCAGAGGCTGAGCTGCGAACTCCGGAACGATCAATAATCCGTGTGAAACGTGGCAAAGCAGCTGGAGCAAGAGCCGACGAATGCGAAGATCGATGACCGTACCGGCATTTTTGGCTAGCAATTGTTATTCACACTTGACGCAGGTTGTCTACATCTTCTACACACGGCAGCTCCATTCTGCATCTTTCTGCTGCTGACCAACACGTCCGGGTTTAGGCCGGCCCCTAATCATGTGCACGCATGGAAAATGAAGGAGTACGCAAATTCATCAGTCAAAACTATCTGCTTCTCTCGAGCTTTCTGCGCTGCCTTTGAGACGCTCTTGCAAAGCTACAAGTAACCCTCTCAGCCCCCGAGAGGGCTTCCCAAAGCTAAGTGCCGGACCTCTGGATGCTCCCAACGCTGTAGCAAAAGCTGCGAACATCCTGGCTGCCTTCGTGGACAAGACACAATGGAAGCTGTGGCACCGGATGGCTGGCTCGGCTCTAGGGCTTCAGCATACTGCTCGGGATTGGGCGTGAAACCTGCCAAGACCACGCAAACTCCGTCAGGCGATAAGGAAAAAGGAAAGCACCACGAAAAGCAGAACCACATCTGCGCAAAGCTAAGGCGTCCGGCCCTGCTGGGATGCGTCGTTCCAGCCTGAAAATGCTTTTGGAGGGCTGTGAAACATGACTGCAGATGGATGGAACCCCAGATCTTCCCAGAATGTGTAGCGTGTTTTGGCAAGTTTTGGATTTTTTGGGCACTGGGTCAGGGCCTGGCCGTCACAGGATGCCAGGCTGTGGCGCAGATTGTACTTCATGCTGGGGGCTGGTCCGCATGTGACCAGACATGACAACATATGGGCTCACTGCCATGGGAAAAAAGGGAATGTGGCACAGCAGGAGGGTTGAAAAGTACTGCTTGCTTGAAGTTTAGCATTCTCCAATTTGAGACCCTTCTCGGTCGCTGGCTTTGAAAGAAACTCGGACAGTTGTGGCATCTCTGCTCAACAGCGCCCCTAGCGTCGGGTTATTAGGCCCGGCCAAGCGTCGATCCTACAAGAATACTAGATGTCTTCTGCCGCATCAATGGTAGCGCTGATTGGTTCTTTTAGCAGTTGTGCATCGTCCGCTGCATCTTCCGTCGATACTCATCCTTTCATTCCCTGCTTCCTTGTAAGGATATGAACTAGCCAAACTACCCCAACACGGCAGATCAACCGTACTCTGTTGGGCTTGCGCCCTGCAGCAATCGCACAACATCCAGCCAAGATACCAGATGCTGCAGCATTGGCAGTTTGTTGCGGCCTGTCAAGCTAGAGCAGTTCTCATGCTCGCAGCTAGGCAAAGTTTGTGCACATGCAACCTGGGGTTTGCCAGGACTGCCCAGATGTGATCCATGCCTTAGACCGATGACATCATGCCTGCTGGAAGGTGGTCAAATGCTCTGGGAACGGCACGGACTGCGTCTGCGCGGCGCCGCGCAGCAAGCAATGCCGCCTGCGTGCAAAGGGGCAGAGGCACAAGCAGATCGGATCTGCTTAAAGCCGAAGCGACGCCTCGTTTAGCAGGTTGGCCAGGTCTGCACCGCTCATCCCCTCGATTGCAAAAAGAGGCACCAGGACCCGTCCTTCTTGTAGGCTTTCTCTAGACTCTAGACAAAGCTAGGCTTGCATGCCTCTGTCCGCCGTGCAAGCAGGTTGAGGTCCAAGTTCTGGCAAGCAAAACAGGTGCCAGCACATCATCTCCTCTTTTTGAAACGCAGTTTGCCTCAAATGTCAGTATACACAAAATGAGCAGCAAGCAATGCCACACCTCAGTCTTCAGCTTGGCTGCGTGGATCTGCAGAGTGGCCTCAGTTCTCTCTTCCGTGCTCAAACGGAGTCGTCACCATTCGTCACCCTTTCAGGGCAGCACCACCCTCTCAGAATGATTTGGCAGATTCACCATTACTATGCGGTCTAATCGTCCCGGCCTGCTTCCAGGGTAAGGCTGGCAAGAGTTTCGGTTGTTGCGCTTGAGGCTCTTTAAGCTGCGCCTCACCAGAGCCTCGTCTAAGCAGTGGTACCTGTTTGTTGCCGCAATGGTCACAACAACTGGAGCACCTGCAGAGTCGATTGCGTAACTGGCAGGTCTGTGAACCCGTTGTCAGAGTCATGCTTTCATGCAAGCAGTTCAAAGCCATTGGCCAGATGACAGTGCTAGCCAAGTTTGCGTGCCCAAGTTTCAGCATGTCAGACTGGAGTGGGACAGGAAGCGGGTCTCGAAGATGCTTATCTTTTGATCCCCAACTTCAACGCGCTGCCCAGGCAGCTTTAAACCCAGGTGCCCTCACGTCGGCTCGCATTGGCATCACCTTGCAAGTTTGATGCATTGACTGTTCTAAGACATGTTGTATCCCCCAAAGGTCATAGCCTGCAGGGGCTGAACGGCCTTCTCGAGGTGATTCCTCGACATGGTCCTAAGCCGCACACGCTTGTGTGAGAAAGGCTGCTCAGTAAAGCGCCCCTGTGGTTCAAACAAATCTTTCTGCCAGGCTTCACCCACTTCCTCCTCCGCTTGCAGGCTCGGCACAACGGGCAGTTTCTCAGGGCAGGGCAGTCTTGGAAGAAATAAGAGCGTCCATTCTTAGAGGCTCGCACCAGCAAGGCGCCGTCAAGGACGATCCTCGGAATTCCAGCCTGGTCAGCTTCGGAGCATGCTGTTCAGAAAGGAAAGGATGGGGAGGCAAGATGTGAAGCAACTCCACCAAGACTCGAGCGGATCGAACAGCAGAGCTCGCATTGCCGAAGATGCCAGGGTTGGTACTCAGCAGCTCACGCGACCCAATAGCACAGAATAGCGATTACAGGATGACATTGAGTCTCACCATGAGCACAATGCCTTTCTCTGCCAGTGTATGTATGCTGCTTGCAGAACAAATGCTGGCATTGGGTGCATGACGCACATGGAGAGAGTTCTAAGTTCTGAGACCAGCACACCTTTGCCCCAGACATGGGAGCTCCGAAGATCTTCGGGAAAAAACAAGAATCACTGCATGCCTTCCCCTTTGGCTCTTGCTTTGACCCACCTGGAAGAGGTTCAGGAAGTCCTGGAAAGACTCCGACAGAGCACGGCTCGGCAAAAGCTGAGCAGGGGCCTGGTTGGGCATGCCCAAGCTGTGACCCACCTTGGCAGCTCCAGACAAAGAAAAAAAAAAGATCCAAACAGGTCGCGTGGCATGCTTTGAGATCATCAGAATTATGTTCCAGACCGCAAACTTCCAGAAGTTTTGGACGTAGTGCTGGCAATTTGCTTGCAGGAGATCATAGCCTGGCGCCACCGCTAGAACAAACAAGCTCATGAATGTCCGGCTTTCAGCCTGCGACTGACTGGGCTCTGGCCAACTCCTGACACAAAGTATTTTTTGCCTCACTGCTCAGCCTTGATCTCAGCATGAAGGCCTCAAAGTGAGCCACCGTCGGCCTCGAGTGAAAAAACAGCAGCATACAGCAGCAGCCTCCACCGCCTTCAACCAAGGGATCTTCTCCGAGCAGCAGGCCCATGGTCCAGCATCTTCTCGGAGAAGAGCTTGGCCCTCAGCTTAGGAGATTCAAAACATTTAAACAAACTATACCAATGTACAGTACATTTTATGAGGCACTCAAGGCACAGGTGAAGTGCTCCACGCAGCTTCCCTCCAGCGATGTTTTCTCCTTGCTTCTCATCTCGGCTGGTTGGCTGCTTGGCTGGTGCCTCAGGGGTCGGCATATCCTGGAGAGAGGCAGCTACAGTACCCCTGGGATCTCCGGAGAGAACTTGCGCGCGCTTGTCACAGGATCCGAGTTTGCGGAGCTCCACATCGCTGGGACGTCGTACAAGTTGGACAGCTCAGACCACGGGGCGTCGCCTTCTGCATGCCTGGATGTCTGTTCTGGTGGCCGCGTTCAGAGGTCATCATCGCCCGTGTCAAACATTCCAGGGCCTGCTGGGAAACACAATTGCAGCACTATCAGTACTTCAGAACATCCGTCTTAGCCAAGTCTTGAACACCAAACACCTTGCAAACCAGGCACCCATAGGGTCCAGGAATTGCACAGGCTGCGAACCACCCTCTTTTGCGTGTTTGTTCAGCGCCTCAGAATCTGGCACGAAGGCCATGGGTTTGGTTTACGGTCAAAACAGAAGGCCAAGAGCTGGCTTTCTAGGTATGGGCGAAGAAGGCCCGGCAAGCCAGAGCTCACGTTCGTTTTTCAGCTCTGGCGGGAGTCCGGCCGGAGGGAATCCAAAAATTATTCGAATGGCAGGAAGCCAAGGCACATGCTGCATCTTCCGCATCTTGTAGCCATCAGCATCTATTATGGGCATCCAACCTTCGTCCTTGTGCTGAAATCCGTTGGGGGGTTCTTTGCCAGGACAAGACCTGGACATCTTTGTGCAAATTCGTGAAGTGAACTTCTCGTTGGACAGCTTCTTCTCGCCAGAAGGTCTGTAGTGCTTGTAAAGCCTCAGCCAAGGTCAGCAAGAGCGGTGATCACAGCTGCAGGTATGATGCTCTCTGAGCGGCATCTCAGTCATGTCCTCGCGGTGCTCCTCGAAAACAGCACCTGGCAACACGGAAGTCAAGACTCCGCCACGCACCATAACATGGGCAAGTGTGCTCTCTGATTATCGTGTACCAGTAAGATACCCGAGACACATTGCTAGATGATGCCAGAAGTGCTGCTAGCTGGACCCCTGGTATGAGAAGCTGATGGCCTAGCTTGCTCGTGTGCTGATGTCCTGCCTGAGCATCCAAAGGGCGCAAAGACGGATTACAAGGATTGCACCCTTCGCAGCAACGCAGTACATAGCAAATATGTGGGAATAGCACACACAGCTACAACTCTGAAACAGGGCAGGTGCGCGGCAAGCATGCGCAATGGTGTTGCACTCTCGGCGACACTCTCCAAGCTCACCCTTGTTCTCAAGAGTCAAGATATCCGACGGATCCTGCCAACTTCAGTATAGCTACAGGAAACAGAGTCTGGGGCTGAGAAGCATCAGCCAGCGGTCCACGGAATCTTGTTCTGCATCAACAGCGTAATCTGTAAATGCCCGAATTAGCAAGTATTCCAAATG
Source organism: Symbiodinium pilosum (assembly GCA_905231905.1). Classification (NCBI taxonomy): domain Eukaryota; class Dinophyceae; order Suessiales; family Symbiodiniaceae; genus Symbiodinium; species Symbiodinium pilosum. The sequence continues at coordinate 197,896 of CAJNIZ010043748.1, forward strand.
TGTCCAATCTCCTTGCCTTTTGGACAATGTCATAGTGTGTCATCCATTCGCCTCTCAGATTGGACTTTAGCTACCTCGACATCTGCTGCAGGAAGGCAGGCACCTCCATTGTCATCAGGATCGCAAATGGCATCCAGCACTTCGCCGATTTCTAGCTCACCAACGGTGCCTGTCTCCAACGAGTTGTCTGCACTACAAGTTCTGGGTTCACGACGAGCGGCCGCTTGGAAGTTCCGCGGCCTTGTTCGCCACCTGATTCCTTGGCATGCACCAGGTGCCCATGCTTGAAGGGATGGACATCGCTTTACTCTGGGAGTGGTGCCATGCTTCGTTCGCGGCAAGCTTACCTGACTTTCAATACTTCGAGAGACGCAGCAGTTACAAGTTACCAGAACAGTGGCTAAGCACTCCAGAGCTTACAGCTTGCACCAGCTTGCTCATCAGGTCACAGGAGGCGCACTTGATGTAGGGCTCACTTTTGGCCAGGCGAGTCGGTTTCTTGCCCACTGCTGATCCCATCAGCTCCTAAGCTGCCCAGCGAAGCAGCGAAACATGATGAAACATGCCTGTATATGCCATTGACCCACAGATTTATCACCAGAAATGTTGAATCCCGATTAGTAAGTGGGCCCCTAATCAAGTAAAGTTTTATGAGAATGTGGGGGTTCCCAATAAAGTAAAGTTTGTTCTGCTGGAAAACATTTCTAGGGAAGGTTTTGATCAAATTCATGTTCAATGGATTTGAAAGAGATGTTCTTTGATTTGTATTAGATGGTCAGTGCTTTTAATAGGTCTTCAAGACCAGGCGGTTGAACGCAAAGGCTGAGGACCCTGTCCTTCCTATTCTCTTGAAATCTAGACTAAGCAAGCCCTGAAAATGGATTCAATAGAAGTTGAAGGATCCCTCTGCGTTCATTGATTGCAATAGGAGTTATAGGATCCCCCAGACGCCCAATTCATTCTGAAGCATTTTTGTTATAGAGGCTTCCCTTTGTGTTTGGGGGAGGGGCCCACACCAGTCAGGCTCCTACATTAGTAGCCACAGGCTCCGGCGGAACGTTCGCATCGGTGAGCAAAGGCAGAAGTGACCATACCACAGCTGGTGGTACTGCAAAGAGCCGCCCATTGCGACGGGACTGAGAGGCCATCCGGCACCGTGAAAGCAGCAACTGTTCTGCGGCGGTCTAAACTCAGAATGCTGGCGCCTCCGTCTGCTGTGTACTGTATTGCTACTGCGAAAGGCATTGAGCCCAGCAGCTTCATGGAAATGCACATTGTTCTCCAAGCTGGTGCTCTGCATCTGGTGGCATCAGACATAAGTTTGTAGGGAGAAGGCTTCCCGTCAGAGATAAGCTTGGCAGCTTCCGAAGGCACCTGCCACTCCAAACATCCTTCATAATCCCCATGTCATCTCAAGCATGGCCTTGGCGGCTGCAATTCTACCAGGAGACACACTAGCCGCTGCCGGACTTGTTCCGTGTCCTGGACCAGCAACAACTCAATGCTGTTTATGACCAGCTCCCGTTGCCTTCAGGACCACCGCCCGCGCCATGGCGATGAGCCAGATCCTGTCTGCAGGGCGATTGCCTTGCTGGAGCGCTTATCGCATGAAGTCCTCCATGGGCATCGCTTTTCCCTTGAGGAAGGGAAGCATGGTCCCGTGGTGCAGATCTTCCACCTCTGCGGCGGGTTGACACCAACGCACCAGCTTTTGGCTTTGAATTGCTGTTTGGCATACGAGAACCTGTGTGCAGCTACACCTCCTGCGCTGGAGAGAGCGAAAAATGAGGCTGGTGGACTCAGGCAAGAAGCCGGAAAATAGAAGGAGGTTTCTCCTTAGGCAGTCACCGCCTCCCCTGCTGAACATTTACCTAAGCTCCTCGGTCTCTTGCCGGCCGATAGACTCTAGACTTGGTTACGGAGCAGGCGCGCCCTTCTCCGCTATGCCAAGAAGGCCTTCGCAAGCATTGCTCCCTACAGCACTCTACAGCGCTACGCGAAAATTCAGCCAGTTCAGAGCGTTGCACTGCATGCGGCTAGCCGCCCATTGCGCGGCCTCCCCATCTCCTGCTCGCACCACTTCCAGCCATATCTTTGGTATCACACTCGTGCTCTGCACCACGAGATCGTCGCTGCCAGCTCCCGTATCCTGCACCTTGCCGGTTTGAATCCTTGCCAGTTCGTGCTGGCTTGGCACCGGTTGGTGTTTCTGCTGGCCATTGCTGCCGTGTTTGCTCCCATTCTGGCTTTCTGAAAGCCTGTCCGGAACTGCCTTTCTGCCTCTTTGCTGCAGCTATTTGATTATCACGCTTTGACTGTTGCTGGCGAGCTTCCTCCTCCGCACGTTCTGTGTGCATGAGCGAGACAGGCTGGATCATTGGCTTAGGATAATCTCTGCCATATTCAAAGGGGCGCTCAGCAGCTTGAGTGGCTGGAGGATCTCCAGAGGTTCCACCCTGTAAGGATAGTGCCACTGCACGAGCTAAATCGTCATCATCTGAGTCATCTATTTGCTGGACATCCTTGGGACCAAGAGGCTCGTCGCTGCGCTGCGTCCCGGATGTCTGTCCGTCTGACAACCTTACTGATTACTATCCCCGATCACGTAACATTCAACATTAAACCCATGCAACCTCAAACGTGCTTCCTCCTTGATGGTGTTTTCATAGTCTACTGTCCGGACCAGCAGCAGAAGAGCCGCAGCATCGTCAGGATTCTCCCAAGTGCGGAACAGGGCAATGGCAGCATCCTTTTCATCGAATCCCATGGCAATCAGCGCCTGCCAGAGTTACAACATGTTACAAGTCTAGCAACATGCCAGATCATTATGCCCGATGGCCTCCTGAGTTAAGTGCAGAGGCCACAATGACATCAATGAGGTGGGCAAAGCAGCATGCTTGAAGGACGGTGCAAAAGTGCGAAACCAAGCTTTGCCCCACATGGATTGAATCAAGTTTGAACTTGCAAGTATTTCATGTTTAAATATTCTTCTAACAGAAGGAGGACTTATGAGCAGGCCCATGCGCAGGTGTGCCAATGCATCCTGCTCTCTCCCAAGAGTAATTAATGACGAGGATACCGCACACCACAGAACAACAACATGGCCTGCAGCCCTACACAGTCTTCTCATGGTCAAGACTGCTAATGCAGGTACATCTCTGCCTCCAAAGGCTGTCGAGACACGCTGAATTGACCCGTTGGGGTTGGTCTCAAGCCTGTGGAGTCTGTGGAATGCTGTCCTTCGTTCAGGCCCAGTCGCCAGGGTTCTCGAGCAACTGTGGACGGTAGTGATTGAAGCTCTGGGATCCAACGCTTGATGTAAAGCGCATCGGGATCGTGCTGCGTGCCCCATTTCAAGATTTCAAGCGAGCCCAATGACTCACCTGGCATGCGCTTCTGTCTGGCAGCTGGCAGGCAACGATAAGTCCAGTTGAACCAATTGGCTGTGGGCTCGTAGTCAATGAGTACGGACTCAAACCACTCTGCAGCCATTCGCCAGTCCAGGCCCAGATCAGCGATGAGAAACCAGCCTGCAGTCTCTCTGCCCATGTGGTTACAGTAGCCGGTGGTCTTCAACTCTCGCATGAAGCAGTCTATGAAGGGAAACCCAGTCTTGCCGCTGGTCCACGCATCTAGCTTCTTTCGATCCGAAGACCAAGACCAGGAGGGCCGTAGGTTCAGCGGGCCTCCAATTTTGAAAATGGAAGTCCCAGCGTGTATGCTCCCGAACCGAACAAAGTCACGCCACAACAGCTCATGCACGATCCAATAGGTAGATTTGTTCTTCCTCCGTTCACGCTCATACCGTTTTACCTCCTCATACAAAAGCCGAGGCGAGATACATCCGTGGGCAAGCCAGGGTGATAATTTGGACATGGCTTTGTCGCGCATACAGCTTTTGGCTGGATCCATGGTCATTGTTGCACCAACATAATCCAGACCCAGAGAGTCGTCCTCCCAAAGAAACTGATGTACGCGAGCTAAGGCCGCAGTCTCACCTCCTGCCCATCGCAATTCAGCGCGAGGGTCCTTCTCCTCGCCTGGATCTGCAGCCGGATCGTAGGAAGGTCCCATAAGTTGCGAAAGCTTCGGGGCCGAGTCTGCCCTGCCCCATTGCACCGAATCTCTGCCAGGACGAAAGACAGGATCTTCTGCATGGCTAGGGCGGACATAACTTCCTTCTTCAACGCGCTTCCTGAAGGCAGTGTAGGAATTGAAGGCTCCCCGGGGGGCCCGAGGATCAAATGTAAGGTCGTCATGATGGTACAGCTCGAAGCCCCAGAAGGTGGAAAGTGGGCAGTGGTGTCTTTTCAAGACCTGCCGCACCTGGTTCTCAATGCGAAGCTCCTCGCTGCAGATCTCCCGGAAGGAGTAAACGCCTTGAACTGAGAAATCCTGGCAAAGCTCTTCAAAGCAGGTCTTTGTGCTGACATTTGTCCGCAAATTCAGGATGTGACCCTTTGCTGCAAGCCTCGAGCCCAAATCCTGAACCGATTCCAACTGAAAGCGGTTTCGGATGGCGCCTGTTTTGGGATATCCGCATAGTCTGGTTTGTCCAGCATGCCAGAAGGGGTCGAAAATGTAGAGATGTAGCACTGGAAGACAAGCGCCGTGCGCGGCTTTCAGGGCAGCATGATCATGTGTGCGAAGATCTGTGCACTTGAACCACACGACATTCACCTTCGTCTTGCCAGACATGGTGGGTGGCGCTTTCGTGTCGTTTCTTGGGCCAGATCGCCAGACACAAGCAGGAGCATGCTGGATATGCTGGACCATTCTGTGCTTTGATATTCAAACACGACTCGGAATCTCAGCCTTCGGCTAAAACCCTGCCATCATGCAGTCGCTCTGATACAAAGAGATGCCTGGCAGAAGGGAAAGGAGAAGAAGCGAAAGGAAGACAAGGTGAATTGAACACCTCAGGCTTAGAATCGCTAATGATCTGCTTAGATGCGGAAGCTGCGGAAGCTGGGCTCTTCACCCTTTGTTGGTCTTCCAGAGCACGAAGACATGATCCTCAAGCCAAGAACGAAGCAGAAGCGACTTTTCAAGTGCTTGCGAAGTGCGATTTGAATGGCGGCGCATTGCACGGTGTATTGCGATGATCCAGTTGGGAGCAGGGCTACTCCGCTGGGTATGTGGTCGAGCGCGCCCCTGAGCAGACGCAAGTATAGCATTGCGGCCTTAAAAAGAGGCAGAACCTAGCCAAGGGCGGAGCATGACCGTGGCATCGTCTGCTGATGTTGGCTTTCCCATCACAAGTCGCGCGGCATCGCCAACCTACTCCCAGCAGGCACCATAGGCACTCTACAGCAGCTCCAGAAGCTTCAAGAACGCGTCTGAGGCAGGTACAGAAATGGGCTCGACCTGACATGGCTGCTCAACTGCACGCACGACTGAAGCCGCCCGCCCCGAGCATACTGCCCAAACGGAGACTTGTGCAGCGTGCTCTGGCCAAAAAACCTTAGGTCGATTCGCGAAACTTGCAGAGTCTTTGGTGCAGTCTTGTCTAGGCTTGACTGTGCACTGCTTCGAGAAGCAAGAACCAGGTCAAAGCCTGCCATCGCCCTGCACGAAGGATGCCACAACAGCAGCAGAATGCGATACCAACACTGGTACCATTTCTAGCCATGGCAGCCTGATTGCGTCTAGAACTCGCATAGCTGCCCAGTCAAAGGTCTGTCCTGCACATTCAACTCCAGCTACTTCTTTCCCACGCTCAAACTGTCGGCACTTGCCTGGACTCAAAGGCCGCGGCACTCGCGGTCTGGCCTAGATGATACATAAGACTGCTCGATCCGATGGTGCAAGCAGAAGAAGGCCTGCCCTCCTCATCTATTCAAGTTTGCCATAGTTGCCAGGAAAACCTTATCTGGCAGCCCATGCCCGCCGCGTGGCAAAGCCCTTTCCGTATACACTTAGAGCAAGATCGGACCTTGGAGCGGGAATTCTCGCCGATTAGGACCACCATACGTTCGAATCGTTTCTACTGCGGAGTGCCCTTTGTCCCCTGTGCGCCCAGCTCACGTCAGACCAGAGCTCTGTCAAGGCATGCATCTTGAGATCCCACGGAACCGAGATCTTGCCTTCCGATGATAACGACGGATATGTCTGGATCGACAAGCTGCAGGAAGCTAGCAGCTCCATTTAACTCAGGAGTGAAAACTGAGGATATACGCGCTGCCTTGGGAAATTGCGATGGAAATCCGTGCGCGACAAGTGGTTTGAGTTACGTTCCTGGCAAGATGTCCGGCGCGCATCAGCTGCCAATGCGCAACCATGCGCAACCTTTCGCATATGTGTAGCCTGTAGCCTCATTATCAACCGATGGATGGCCAGGCCAGCTTGGAGACCATAGACTTAGTGACTAGCTACAAACACCAAACGCTCCATTGCTGCGAAAATGCAGAGGCTTCTAGCTATGAGGAGATGACCACCAAGAGGGCATCCGCTGTAATGCCAGCAAGAGTTCCTGCACGTATAAGCTTGAGATGTTCCGATCGCAGATGGAGACATGAAACAGCCGATGCAAACCATGCCACGAATTCCATCCACGGGTCCAGCAGCTGCAGCAGTGGCCATGGCAAGCTTGCTCCCTGAGGCCACAAGGGGACCTTCAGACAAGAATTCAAGTTCGAAGCGGAAAGCTTCCAGCGTCTGGCCTGCGCAGGTGCAAACCTAGGCATGAACAGGAAGGCTTTTCACAATTTCTGGACACATATGACACATCAGGTCTGCCAACTGAGGAATGATAAACAAGCTGCTTGAGGGAGAGACCGCAGCACCAGCTGTGAAGACGAAACAACTTCGAGAGGCCTGGCATGGCGCAGGCAGAACTGCTTACGATGAATAGGTTAAAGAAATCAGCATGCGAGATTTGATTATATGACACTTCATTTGTCTGCGACGTACTTTGGTTTTTTGCTGCACTGCCTATCATGTCCAGTCAGAAAGTTTGACTCAACTTGTTGTTGAGCCGAGCGTTGTGCGAACATCCACGGCATGCTGCATTGCCACGATGCTTCGCATGGTGATCCACAAGCATGCGGTCTATGCTGACTTCGGCATTGGACGAAAAGGCACGAAAAGGTTGGGTGGAGAGGCGCCCAAGCAGAGCAAAGATTGAATTCTGGCCTCACGCTACAGGACGTTGCACATGGATCTTCAAACTGCCCAAATAGGTTCGCGGACGTTCGCGTCATGGACCTGTAGCTGTAGCTGAGGAGGTGCCGCAGATGCCGGTAGACTCTTCAGCAGTCAAGTCAGAAGTTGAGGTGTACCAAAATGACCCCCGAACAGACGCAATGGAGTTAATGCCATTGCTTGAATCATATGCCTCCTCCGCCTGGATGTCAGCTAAAAGAAGATCTGTATTTTGTCTGAGACTGGGAAGTGGCTTGTAATCGACGGGCAAGTTCTTCATGCATAGCGTGGCCAGCAGCGAGTTGGGAGGATAGCTGGGGCCAGCATCCTCGAGGATGAGAGTAATTTTCCCCGTCACAGTAGTCAGGCCGCTCCGCGCAGATAGAACGTTCAGGAACGGAGTTTTCAGGACATCTGGATCAACTTGGTAGAGTGAATAGTCGGATGGCCTTATGATGTACTGTCCTCGCAATGCCACGCAATCATAGATCGGAGCAGAGCAGAAGTCGAGGATGGGATTGCAGTTGTATGTCGGGTGGCTCTTGTTCAAGACGTAGAGCCACGTCTCACACGCGGTCACCACATTACTCCCGCAGGCGTCAGCCTGGATGGTGTTGTCAACTGTAGTGCTGGTGCCTGGTGGCTTCCCATCACACTTCTCAGATAGCCAACTCCACATGCAAGATTCAGGGTTGTAAAAGCCGGCGTTGCATCCTTCTGTTGTTGTGAATCGTGCGCAATCTGCTGGAGATGAACGATGCCCATGCTCCACTCCATCATCTCCGAAAGCCGACTCCAGAGTGGCGGGCAAGCGAACACACTGTCGCTCAAATGTGTCCCGCTGTTGAGGGCCAAGGATCTCACCTTTTGCACATTGCGTGAATTGCTGGCCGAGCCTGGGATAGTGCGCAAATGCGAACTTCAGCACCTCCCTGTTTCTGAGCTTCGTGTAGTATGCAGCCGTGGCCGAGGTCTCCGTGCTGTTCTGCACGCTGCTGTTGTATCTTGCTGAATAATATCGCTGCAGGTAGACATCATAAGTCTCGCCCGCATCTGCAAAACCTAGCATTGTCGGAACAAAAAGCACTTGGTAACTGGTCAAGACAACAACAGGCTGACAAAAATGATGAAATAGTTCCAACGTTCTGGGGCACATGAAGACACGAATGTATCGTCGCTCCAGCTCGCAGGCTTCAGGACAACGGATGGGTAGTCGGTAGTGCCTCCCTCGTAGCTGAAATCCTGGCGAGGCAGATGAGCCAAGATACTGTCGTTATTGCTTCAAGGCAGGGGTATCACCTCGGTTGGGAATAATTGCGGTTGCGCAGTCAAAATTGCGAGGCTTCTTGTTTCTTGCGTTGTCTGCTTCACTGCAGGGGCCAAGAAACAGGTACTTGGAAAGCAAGCATAAGGACGTTCAACATGTGGACGCAGTAGCGTGGAAACTGGCATACTAAAGCCTGAGCATAATTTGGACCAGCCTGCTCTGCTGAATTGCATGTTGCGCAGAGAAATCTCAACAAGTGAGACACGACTCGGCAACAGGAAAAACCTACTGCGCATCAACGCACCTCCAACCACAGCTCCGGAAACTTGGACTCTTTCAAGCCTGGTTGATTTCCCTGTTCCCACCGCTACGGTTCTGCTTACAGGAGACATTCAGAGCCATCAGCAGCAGAAGGCTTTGCTGGAGAAGCCGATGTGCATTTTTGCGAAAGCATTCCAACGGACCACTGATTTGAAGCAGCAAGGGTGCTTTGTGAAGCCCGGTCCTGGAAGCCTCCGCACAGGGCCATAGCAGCTCCTCTGACATACGAATCGAAGGGGATTAGCCACCAGATGAGCGCAAAGGCAACCAGACCTGCAACAAGCACAGCACATGCCAGTTTCTGTTGTTTCTTGGACCGTGCTTCACATGCAATCAGGTTTCATGTCAGGCTTTGGATAAGGATAAATGTGAATAAGTGCAGCGGATTCGGAAGAGCCAGTGCTATCAGCGTGGGGTTTGTGCACAGAGAGAAAGGGAAGTGAGAGGTTCCATGGCATGAATGATGTCCCTCCAAAGCCTGCAGTGATCACGTACCGTACCATGTCCTTGATGGGGCAGCACTTGCCCTTGGCACGCGGTCCACAAGACAGGGGTTGGATTCGCGGCAGGATCGACCTCAACCGTTCGGTCAACAGGACGTTGGCGACCAACTCATCCACGTCCATCACAAAGGCCAGGGCCACAGCATTTAAAACGATATCTCCAAGGTTGACGGTCTGCGCCAAGTACTGGCAGCCGATGACAGCCAACCAAAGCATGACAGCGAGTCGGGGAAAGCTCAAGAGGGTCAGCGCAAGAATTCTCTTCACATTACTCATTCCTCGTATTTCCAAGTTACCCTCCAGATCCACCAGGGAAAACTCAGAACCCTTTTCGAGGCGAGGGAGATGAATCACTGCAAGTGCCTGCTCGACACATCGACGGTACTCGACCATGATGGTCAGCACCCACATGACGATGGCCAACGTGCTCAGCAAGGCTCCTGGAACTTCCTTGTAAAGATAATCATACATTAACTTGAACTCTTCTTGCTCGTAGGTCCAAAGCTCCTGATTGCAGAGTCGGGTCAACAGGCTCTTGCCAGTAATGTCATTGAAATTGGCGTTTGCATTCCCATTTTGTACACGCCACCTCAGCATCTCTTGTACCGTGTCCTTGTCATAAGGGCTCTCCAACATGTTGAATTGGATGGTGATAAGCAGGGACATCTGCAAGAACAAGTTGAGGATGCACCCGATGATGAGGATCATCTTCTCCACCCAGTTGGTTCCCTTCCTGAAGAACAGGAGGAGCGCAGCATCCCACATGGAGTTATCGAACTCATAGAGCGCTGCGCTGTTGTGCGCCGTATTCTCAGGCGTGGCTTCGACGACCACCGTCATCGCTTCTGGCCCATTTGCTTGGTTGCCGTTGCCCATCTCAGCTGCCATGACACCTACCTGGGGAATGCTCTCCAAGCGCTTCTCCAATTCTTTGATACGCTGCTCTTGCTCCAAAAGCTTCTTCCCTTGTGCTTGCACCGTGTCTGCCAGGGTTGACTCCATGTTGTTCCCCTGCAGTCAACGCACGCTGGCACCGATACTGCGCACTGCCACGACAACTGCACACCGACACAATCCGACAAATAGATCTAACCCGCCGGGGCCTCAGGCTCTGCGAGGTATTTTCAGGCCCCCTACCCCACCTACACCATCCCTTCACCTACTCTTCCTCCACCGGAGTCGCAACGATCTCTTCACGCTTGCGTTCAACGGTCCCTCACGTGCGAAACCCTTCGACTTTCTCAAACCCTTACCCTTTCACCTCCCCTTCTCCCTCTTCAGGCCGAGGCGGTGCGCGCCAGCATTCAATCACTGGTCAAAGGATGGCAAATGCAGAAGTCCAGCCAGCCTTTTGGAGGTTTGCTTGGGGAGTCGTTCAAGGTTGAGGAACCTCGGCTCATGAAGCGGAAACATGGGTGCCGGATGTGTCGGTACGACAGTTGGGCTCGCCTTCGTGTTTTCAACCCTTCCCCCGACCCATCAATTCAGCATGCCGAACGCCGCCACTCTGCCCTGGCATCCCCCCCAAACCCTTCCCGCAAGCTAGGTGCATGAGACAGGTGCGTGGTTCATCTGCACTGCTTGTCCAGGCTAGCCCGCTCACAGAAAAGGCCACTTGCTGGCGGCTATATTGATTGAGAATTTTATGCTGCTGTTTGCTCTACGAGGAAGCCATCGGTTTCGCGGATTTGCATGATGTCGATGGGCATGAGTCATCGCTTTCAGTCATAGGCGAGATTCTGTTGGAGTGCTTAGGCTCCAAGTAAGTCTGCTAAAGCTGGAGGGCAGCCAGTTCACTGCTACCCTTAGTCACCTGGAGCAACGGTATGCAGTCAATGTCCAACGTGTCCACTCAAAACGCTCAGGCAGGCCGAAAGGTGTGGTTCCCACTCAGCAAAACGCGCAAAACAGACTGGGAGTGGACAAGCTTGATAGACAACTGCTGTCATCATGAGTGCTGAGCTCTAGCGCGGCAGCAGAACTTTGCATACACTTTGGGGACCGTATGCAGTGACGAACGACGAACATGTGACGCCGTCAGGATGCGTCCAGGCCGTAGGCTCCCACACAATGATGTTAAACAGTCAGTTGCTTGAACAAAAGCATGGCGTGCCAGTGGCAGAAGAATGGAAACTTCAGCAAGGGATGTCAGCGCCTCGTCGCCTCCAGGCATCTCCATTTCGTTGGGACCAGCTTTGGGCATGGGCATAGGCATCCGGACCCTACCCTCCCCTATGTGAAGCATATAGTAATACAGTAACACTCAGAGACGTCCATGAACAAATTCTTGGATGCGGCCGTGTAACTTGTGATTGAACAAGTTGTAGCAGAACGCTGCGGCAAGTAGTCAAACATCACTCGTCATAATACTGAAATGCTGACACTGCACACGCTGACAAGCGCCGCTGGCATGGTCACTCATTTGCAGAAATGACATCGTCACGTGAAGGCAATCAATGAAGCTTGCAGATCATCGCCTTCCGCACCACCCTCTGAGACCTGGCAATGCCACACCGCTGCCACACCATCTGCAATGCCAAGGGCAGGCACTTGAAATATGCAGCTCAGTGCAGCTCAGCTGAGCCTGGTCCGATCCCCTCGACAATGGTGAGCTGTTGCAAAGAAAGGCGCTGTAATCGGCCTCCACATCGCATAACTTCATGTAAACAGTCGCAGGTATATCTGTCATCTGTTCTTTTGAGTGTCTGACAATGATTCCGCGGCTGCCACCCACACCCTGATGATTTGAAAGTCGCTTAAGCCCTGCAAACCCTCTTGGTAAAAGGGTTTACATGGGCCATGCTTCGGCTTGGTTATGGTGGTCATGCACAAACGAAGCCGACAGACATGAATAAGAGCACAGGGACCTTGTCAGATTTTCGAAGAAGGCTGATTGCCTGTCTGCCTGACTGCAGAGCTAAGCTTTGCGAGGCATCCTCATCTCACCCTCCACCAGCAGCTGTGAGCTCCAGACAGCTTCATCAGGTAGCCCGCTGAAGTAGTCAATAGCGGAGCACACTTGCGAGAACACTGGCCCATAAACTTTGCAGCCTCGGGCAGCGACGGTTGACCCGTACCCACAGCCCTGCTTCAATAGCACGTCTGGCACAGACCTGGTCTTAGCTGCACGCGCTCCCATGTAACACGTGCCTGGTGTTCTTGCATTAAGTCCTTGCAGCCTTTGGATGCCGGGTCAGCTGAGGACCCGTCGCCGGCTTCATCGCCGCAATACCACTGAAAAGCACTTTTTGCCTGCGACACGACCCCATTCTGGACACACGACTGACTCTTCCAACCCTGCACGCTACATGGCATCAGTGTCCCAAAAGTCTTTCGGGTGAGCAACTTCGTTTGCGCTTCCCTGACAGCCCTTGGCTGTCCTGGCTCAGGTTGCTGGTTTCAATGGGCTTCTGTTTGACTTTCTCCTAGGCTCCCAGGAGCCAACAGCGTGTCCGTTGAATCTCCGTCTGAGAACCCTTACAAGCCCCTAGCGAGCTGAATTCAAGACTGGACTCAGTTAATGCATTTCTATTCACAGGAATCGTGGGCCTTTATATACTCTCCCTCCAGTCAGGCTTGATAAGGTCAAACCACTTGGCGCTCACATCTAGCTTATGCTCTCCCACAAACCCCTTCTCGACTTGCCCGCCCACCCTTTATGTGGAAAGCTTTGCCATCCTTTCCCTCCACTTTGCTTTGGTGCATCCTGCGCGGCAGAGGGTGACCAGTCTGCCAGCAGATTCTTCCCCCTTTCCCACACCTGAAGCCTGGGAGCCTGGCTTGGCAGTACTGTGCGGAGCAGAATTGCCAGTCATGATTACATTGGCCCGTTGCAATGATGCGCCTGCGAAAGAATGGGAAACGCATCAAACGTGCTGAAAGGTTCAACCTTCTCCCACGGCACCTGGTCTCAGGGCAGAAGAAATTTTGGCCAGCACGAGGTTGCCAAACGGAGTAGGTTGGCAAGTCTCAGCGCACCGCATCAGTTCCAAGTACCTTTCGGTATCTGGTGTCAAAGACAGGCCAAGGCATGCCAAGGCCAGCTGAGAGCACAGGGAGCACTCGCTCATGGCTCCTTCGCTGGCCAGGCTGTGACCGGCCACGGCCGGACCTTTAAGGCTGCTAACAGGTCTTGTGCAGTTCACGGTGCGTCAGCTTAGGCGCGGGCATCCCAAAGCTTGTTGCTTAGGCGGGGCATCAGGCCGGGCTTTGGATTTGGCACTGATGCATGCGAGTCACGACGTCTCATGGCTTGCTCAGATCCATTCCGCCGTCATGCTATGTCATGCTGATATGTCCCTCACTCTAAAGATATCCGAGCCATGTTCGTCATTGCTTGCTTCATGTATTTCTGGGTGCTGGCCCCGTAGCCCCGCGGCTTTGTGGACACGTATATGAACTGCAATGCGCAAGCCACGCATTTGAGGCATTGTAATCATGAAGACTGCCGTGCCTGCTGCATTGCTCTCAACACCATCCAGCCTGAACAAACCGTACAAAAGCCATCTTGTAATCTGGTGGAAACCTGCCAAGGCCAAAACTCCAGCAGCAACTGGTTCAGGGTCTGGGCGTATTCCTTCAGAGCTGGGCCATGATCAATTGGCCAACTTTGATTCAAAGCATTGCCTGGTTTCCACCACCGCCAGAGGCGGACATCTGCCTGGATGAGCCTCAGGCTGGCACTACGTGACTGCATTCACCACTAGAAAAGTGTGTCAGGCTCCAGAAATGAACCTCTGAGCCAGTATCCGACTGCATCAAGCTCATCCAGAAAGACGATGCAGGGTGCACACGCGCGGGCCTGCAACTTCCATGCCACTTCAGCAACCGTGCAAGCGCTACAGTTGGCAAGCGTATCTTCAATCATGTAGCATGCCACACAACGCTCAATGCAAGACCCATCCTGCTCAAAAAATTGCCGGATCCGCTGCGCTCCTTGGCCAACCTCACAAACTCTCATCTGATGTTCAATGCAGAGCAGAACAGAGAATACCCATTCAAGTAAGTTGACTGCATCAGCAACATCACTTGATCCATGGAACTGTCTTTTTGGCCGCTGCTCGGGATCCGGCAAAAATCTCAACGAAAGAGGCAGAGCTGGCATAAAGAAAGGGAACGCCAGCCTGCAGCAATCGCTGAGTCCACGGCTGTCTGTCAGGATTGCGCGAGTGTACCAGATGATAATCGATAAGGACTCAGAGAACTGATGGTACAGGAGTCTTCGCAACTCAGTATTCACGATTCCGTGCATGAGCAATCGGTTCCACACGGTTCAAAAGTGTTGTTTTGTGGTCTTCTTTGGTCTGAAATTTGCTGGAATTAGTAGTGTGCACGTTGCACGAGTGAGATGCCTCCCCAGCAACTGCGCGAGCCATCAGCCTTGCTTGAAGATCAATGGCAGTAGTTCAGCAATGACCCTCAACACGGAGGACTGGCGATCCGGCGTCTTGCCAGTGCCACTCGGACCTGCCAACAGAATACCTCGAGGTGGACGTGCTCCTCGGCTCATTTCTGAGTTAAGTTGGTGCGGGCTGTGCTGAGTACCAAGGCAGGTGCCCAGAGCGTAGAATCTGTTTGGGTCACCTGCCAGTGTTCTGGAAGCACAGGCGCGCATGTGGGTGTCAGCAAGCTCCGCAAGGCGAACGCAGATAGGCGATGACCTCTTGCCTTGAGTTCACAAAAACAACGCCGTGGAAAGCGTCAACAGAAGCTTGGCTTCATGCAGCTCTTCTTTCGTAACCTCCATTCCTGTCGGACAATCGGACAAGGCTGTGGGAGCGTAAAACAAGACAAGACACTGGCAACAGGCCTGCTACATCTTCGAAGGTGACGGCAGGCCGGCGATTGAAGTCTCGATTTTCCTACGCCGGCGGATTCGGATTCGCAACATGTGGCCATCTTGACGCCCCCATCCGCTGGGGACTGCAGGCAGCTTACTGTAGCTGTCACAGTGTGAAGAGTGAGGCACAGGACACAAGGGGTTGCATTCAAACAACCCTTGTTTTACGGGGCTCAAAACGTGATGAAGCTAGGTGGGCTAAATCCCTAGTATATACTCATTGGGGCTCATTCCCTATACCCCACCTTCCTTTACCCTACCTTTTGAGGCCCCCCGACGTTTGTTTGACCTGAAAGGTTGTTATTGTTTTCTTGTCCTTTTACTGTATTTTTCCAAGGTGTGGAGGTGATTTTACACTTCGCATGGCGCCAGGACACAATCATCTGGCGTTCGGTTGAGAACCCCACAAGGATTCCAAGACCATCTTTGCAGACTTTCGCTTGCCCCTCGAGGACATGAAGACCAAGAGAGCAGAGCTACAAGATGCTACAGATCTGTTCAGGCCTCCAAGTGCTTAGCAGTGAAGGTCTGCCCGTTGCTCCGAAGCATGTACCTGCAGCATTCATGTCGCAACATCTGGGTCATGAGCCAGTCTCATGATTCAGCGCACCAGAGAGCTCCAAGGGAGGCCACCAGGCCACCAAGATCAATTAGCAAAGACAGCCTGCTCCATGGTTTACATGCATATTTTGCACCTACTCCAAGCCACAGGAACAAAAGGGCATGTGCAAATGCCAGCGGTTCGTTAGGCCTGTTCATCTCAGAGTCTGAACCCGCAGGCATTTCACGGCACTCGAATTTGACATCCGATCGGGATCGGAGCTCCTGCCATCTGTTTTGGGAGCATACTTTGCACTCCGTGCACAGCATGCGCAGCCACAGGTGAACTGGTTCAAACGAGCTTTGCGTCGTCATTCTGGTCAACGCTCTTTTGCTAGAGTGCATCATGGAGTCTTGCCGTCTGTCGCGCTGGCCTGGTCCTGCCAAGCTTTACAAAAGATCTTCACTTTACTTCTGCGAGAGCACAGGCCTTCAGCTCTATAAAGAGAGCTGTAGCTTGGCATGCAGTTTGCAGGGAGAGCGAAGTCGTCTGCACAATTGCATAGCCTCCACAGCTTCACATAGATGTTGCACAGTTTACTGAGGCAGGGCTCCAGGTGGCCTTTCAAGAAAATCTTGCGGCCCTCCGCTCGCTCCAGACTTACCTGATTTAAGACTCACAGAGGTCAGCCACGCCAAGACCACACTTCTCTGCTTTCGAGGCACCACGCACACCTCACAGTCCAATCTTGACTCTGGTTCAGATGGTCTAACAATTTCACAACAGATATCCAAGCCGAGGCACCATTTCTGAAGGCAGCGGAATCTTCGCCTTGCGAGGCTGAAGGCAAAGTGTATTCAAGCTGGCAGCCTTGTCCTTTGATAGAATGGCCTTGTAGTCCACTTGTAGAGACCTTGCTGTCTCAGAAACAAGCACCCCGTCTAGTTTCAAAATGACAGAGACAGATTCGCTCGTTGCTGTCAAGTGTCGCAGTGACAGCGCGCCCGCTGCGACCCAAACTTCTCAAATAAGTGTTAGTGAAGGCACCAAACCTCATGTCCAACAACGTGTTTTGCCCGCAGAGCACTGCGCAGCCCTGCTATGTCCCAACACCCAGTGTTGTCTCCGAGGGGCGCATCGTCCATCAAGGCTGCCGAACAGCCTCCATGACAGCCGCCTGCAGCACTGCGAAACCTCAAAAGGTTGAGGCATTGGCGTTGATCTAGTTTTCGTGTCTTCAACCGGATCTACAACTCGCCTGGTGGACCCTGCAATGTCTCACTCAATGACCAATGGACAAGAACTTGCTGGATCACATCCTCAGCTTCGCTGCATCACTATGCAGACCACGGCGCTCGCACACAGAACCAAAGTTGTAAATAAGCCGATCACTTTTTCATCTGCCTTTGCATCAAGGAAGCTGAAGATCCAGAATGCCTGTAGACTCCCCTGCCTGGAAGTAGTAGACAGCATGGCTCAGTCCTGAAGGAGCCAGAAGCTGGCTTGTGCTCAACATGGATTTGAACAGAACCTGAAGATTGAAGCGTGCCATGAAGGAAGTGCAGCGGAAATCTCCTTGCACTTAATCATCAAGGTGAGATGCTGGCCTTACAGATTTGCGATTGTCCTCCGCGGACGGACGTAGGCCTGAACCCATTGGCCAAAGGCGAGATGTAGCGAGGAGCGGGTGCAGTCAATGCCAAAGCTGAATAGCTTGTCATGCTTCTGCAATCGTTTGCAATATCGAGGGCCTTCTCAGCATCGAGCTCCTGGGCCGCGTCCGCCAGCACTCTCTGCAGAAGCTGCGGCAGTTGCTGGGACTTGGGATGCCGCGCCTCAAAGGCACTCTCTTTGCACAAACAGCGCTACCGCTACTTAAAAAGACATTGGAATAAGAAAGTGACTGTCTTGGGAGGGCCCACTGCCTGATGAAAGCTACGAGCGAGGCTACAACAAGAAAGAACAAGAAACACAGTTAAGAAAACCAGAGTACCCTGACATGACAGATACCATGAAGTTCGCTCGGGCAGGCGGCTTGAAGAATAAGAAATTCAGACTACCCTGGCCCCGGAAAGGATTTTCTTATCCAGCGCTGGCGCTGTACTGAAAAAGCTGAGTGGCGTAGCGCTGGTTGTAGATTTCAGGAACCTGTTGTGTCACCACAATGAATGTCAGCAGGTGCGAGTTCCTGAAACATTGCCTCGTCACCCTCGATGAAGTCCTCCTTCTGCCCGACTCCTCTGCACGACTGTATGGAAAAGCTGCGCGGCACAATGCTGCTCTTATATCTCATTGATGCCCGTTGTATCATGATTTTGTTGTGAAGAGCGCATTTGAACATCTGGCTGCTTGGAGATGTTTGGGGGGGGGTATCTCTCAGCAGGCAAACGGCAGCTCAGCAACGTATTCAACCAAAGTATATCAAAGTCCTTGAGCAGAAGCCGAGCAGTCTACAGGCTCACTATGGCTCACTACTGTGCAGTGCTGGGCACTCACCTTGCCTATGGTGCAGCAGGTTGGATCTTCGAAGCATCTTTCATCAGGCTCTTGATTTTCAGATCTCAGACCAGCTATGTTCGACCCCTTAGCAAGCTCTTGGTCCTGGTGCGTGCTTCTGCTTACTGAAGCTTCTGATAGAGTCTCTGATTCTGAACTGACTCCCGGTAATTGGCGATCATTCGTTGCTGCCTTGTGAGGTATTTAGGATAAACTGAGGTTGCCAGGTCGTGTTCTGCCCAGTAAGGCTTTCTGAGTTGTCAGTCACTACTTGCTCACCCAAGTGTTTTCCAGGCTTATACGATCCCCCGTGGTACCTACTAATCCCGATAGTAATCCGATGAATTAATGATCTGCTTCCAGCACTCCATGTTCCTTCAATCAATCCTCATTGTAAACCATCTACGCCATAGAGAATCACCTTTTCTCGCCCGACTCCGGGCCCAGGGCTTAAGCCTCCCGCTGCAGGAAGAAGGAGGTATCCGCACATGGTTCTGTACAAGGGGCGGTATTCTTACGGCTTGGGGTTCGGGGTTCGTAGCCCCCAAAACATGTTCCTTCAGAATGCCGACTTGAGTATGGCCCAGAACATTGAATCGAACATTGAAATCTTTGTTTTGCAAGGCGGGAGATGCAAAGAGTACCTGTGACAAAAGTATGCAACCAGGCGAGTCCTATCAAGCGCAGCAGGCCACTGACGGCATTTTGGCACATCCCAGGCGCATTCGTATGGTCTAGCCAAGCCGACGTATGCTACTTTTGTTCCGGTTCTTGCAAGGCTTTGCGAGGCTTAGTTGAAACATTGCTGGGCATGCTTCATAATTTGCATGTATGAGAGACGTGAGCCTTTGAGCTGGAAGCTGCGGCTCCATGGGTGTAATAGTTGTGCGTGAAATTCTGCACCGAAACACGTGTAACCGCTGGTCCTCAAAGACGCCCTGGTGGCTGCCTGGCCTCAGATCCCGGAGCTTGCACAGCTTGAGTCTTTGAGACAGAAGCCTCAATTGACTTGGAGACCTGCAAACCTTTGGACCGAACATTGCTGCAGGCTTGCAAGACATTCAGTTGGCACCCAAGCTGCCCACCTGCTCGGGTGTCCCAGAGATTCTAGCAGCCGGGCATGTTGTTGTAATCTGAAGGGCTCCATGTCCGGAGAACTCCACCATGCTTCATACGCGTGCCAAATCGCTTTATTGTGCAATCTGGCAACATGTGTAACCTGATGCACGGTCTAAATTCCTTGTGGGGGCTTGCAGATTCAATTTTGGTGAGTGGCCTATCGTTCTCCAAGCTTTGGTGGTTTTTCTCTGTTAGTACAAGTATAATACGCGAAGGGCCCTGAAGCAACCGGATGGATTTTCGTTCGCTGGTAGTACAACTTTAGTACTGGAATGGCCGTCTCCCGCAACCGGATGGATTTTCGTTCTCTAGTAGTATAACTCTAGTACCAGAATGGTCTTTGGAAATTTCGACCTATCGTTCTTGGTGAGTGGCCTATCGTTTTCTTACCTAAAATGTTGTTTCCAAATCTTTGTGTCGCTCCCCCTATAGCCCTAGACTTTAAAAAAAAAGACCGCGCTTCACATGGAAGCTGACCGCAGGACTCTGCAACTGCGAAGATCTGGAACTGTAAGAATGGGGCAAAGCAAGCTTACACTGGCTCATGCGCGGCAACATGCAGCTCGGTTGAACTGACAACTACATCATAGGCCAAGATTGCGGCAAAAGAAGCGTTTCCATGGACTGCTCCGCACGCGCCGGCGCTGCCAAAGGCTTGCCTTTCTGATAGCAAGCACTGCAGCGCTAACCCTCGCTTAGAAGCCTGCTGCAGACGTTGCCTGACTGGCTGGCAATGGTTGCAAGTGTTGGAACAGCTGCCTGCAGATAACAGACGCCCCTGCACCATGTGAGAAATTCTGAATGACCCGTTTGAGGACCTTCAAGAGCAAAGCTCCGGCTGGCGGGCGGTCTGCCAGGTAACTAACTGCCTGGCAATCTTGGAAGGGCCGTCAAGGCTAACAGAGCGGCAAAATAGGTGCCAGTGGGTCTGTAACTGCACCGTCCCGCAGCAAAGAGAGGAACTCCGAAAGAGGGATCCGTGTCCTGAGAGCTGCAAGACTGATTCAGAAGCGGCGTGATTCTCTACACAAAGCTGGAGCATGTTGAGGATACGACACTGAAGGTGGCGCCTGGTCGAGAACGTTCTGCAACACTTCTTGCAACCAGAACTCAACTTGCAGTGACACTCTGGAAACAACATGGAATGGCACGCTCAGGAGAGCACCTCCAAACCTCAGGCAAATGCTGAGATCACACCGAAGTGTAAGGCACAACCACGAATAGAATTAGTAATTAGGCTCCTCACTGGGAGTGCCCGGGCTGTGAGGTGCCTGGGATCGCATCCTCACGAGGTGCTTGCAGCGCCACATCGAAGTGACGCTTTGACGAGCGGGGCCTGCCCCAAGCCCAATAGGCCAAGCTGGCGCCAGACACGGCAGCTACAAGCTGCGTTGGATCCTTCAGCATGCTTGGTGCTAAGGGCCCGTCGTGATTTTTCCCAGCTGAGGGCGCAACCACTTCCCAATCGCTTCCCTCTCCATCTTGATCACCTAATGCAAGACAGGCAACATACAGCGGCAAACTCTTGAAACAAGAAAAGGCTCCGTCGCTTGGCCGCTGAGCAAGAGGCAATCACCTCGCTTGCCGCTTCTCCTTCGTATGCCAAACGGCCATAAGAGTACCTTGGGGCGCTCAAATCCCGTGTTCCTGAGAAGTGAATCGGCTAGTACAGAAAGCGAGAACCTCCGTTTCGCACCTCAGCCGCCGCTGTGAGGACCGCCCGCATGGTACTTGTTGGCAACTTCTTGGCATGTGATTAGTGGTTTTGTTGGGATGGCAGTGGCTGCTAAGTTGCGCGTCGTTTGGAATGCGCTACATATTTCTGCATCTTGCTGCATATGCAGGGGCAACTTTGATCCAAGTTGCAGTCAGAGCAAATCACCTTCATTTCCATGTGCTTGCAAGTAAACTCGAGGACTCTGTTTTGGATGAGGCGGTCTGGTGTCTCGAGTTGTCCGATGCTTAGCTGTGGAAACTGTTGCTGGCAAACATCAGCTTCAAGCAATCCTCAGATCTGCAGATCATCTATGGTACCGATCCTTCTGCATGAGCATCTGTAATGAACATCTGTAGATTTTGTGCAGTCCAGTCTCCGGTACTCAATCTTACCAGCGGTGGTAGTGTACCTGCAGGGGATAGATCAGCTTGGGTCCAAGGCCTTCTTCCTCTAGAATATCGCGGCACAGCCCCTAATATTTGGGGCTTTCACAGAAGCCTCGCCATCATGCGATACGGGAACCAGCTAATAATGCGTCAACAAGCTGCGGACATTGAGCAAATGCCGCATGATAAGATCGCTAACAAGCCGTCAGTGCCTGGATGCTTTGTAGGGGGTGTAGTTCACACTGGTGACATCGCAAGCATCAAGCCGGATTCCTGGCACAGGAAGCATACAAAGCCTGCGCGCACCGCTGCATCTCAAAAGCTCAGGCGTAAACCTGAGATTGCCCAGCCCTTGATTTGGAATGCCTCAGCACTGAGCACACTCATGGATAGCTTCAGGTATTTTCCGGTTTGCTGTCAACTTTACTCCTCAGCATGCGGCCAGCTGCGCTGTGGACTTTTCTTCATCGGGAATTTGCACACTACCATCCTGGGGTAGGAAAGGCACTGTCACAGCAGGGAGCACGCTGTTCGGCGCCATGGCCTTTGGGTTTGTGGCGTAGGTCAGAGTACCCTCTGCTTTGCTTTCCTGACGGAGCTCAAACTAGCCATCGTTGACAGCTTCAGCTTTTGCCGTCCGAAGCCTGACTGGCCAACTTGCCCAGGTTCCAAACGATGACCTCGAAACCGGTGCTGTGGGCTCTCTGCTAGCAGGTTTGGATTAAACAGAGGTGCTGAAAGAAAACTGCTCTGTTCCCGTGACACAACTAAGAGCCAGGAGAAGGGTTAATGTGTTCAGAGAAAACTTGCTGCCTTGGACTCGTCATCAAAGCGAACACTGCCTCCTTGACACGCCTCGACAGTCGGACAGCTGAGTCAAACAGGTTCTGCCTCAGCAGCAACCCATAGCAACGCGGCAGAAGTGTAAGGATCAAGCAAGGTTTGCACCAGCTATGCTTGCAGGAAGGCGGACGTTCACAACGAACCTGGGTTGGCCACAAAGACAGGCAAGCCCGCGCTGTCAAGTGCATTCAGGAAACGCGTCAAATTCAAAACTGGGCTGGCCACTTGTCGATGAGCATCTGCTTGTGCTGCATGGTGACGGCGAGCTTGGGGCTTGCCGCAATCTGTCACAAAAAGAAAACGTCTCCCGACAGCAAATTCCTCACTCCGCAAATGGCTCTGAAAGGCGCGTGACGAGCTGATATGAGAAGCTTGGCAAGCGATCCGCCTGCACTTTCCCATGGTCGGAGTGGTAGTTCACAGAGACCGAGAAGTGGAAGGGCAAGTTCAAGGTGATGTCAGGAATCCAATACTGCCGCGCCCACAGCATGCATGAAAATTGCTCTGCAGGCTACGACTGCACCGGACTATCAGAACACAAGCGTGCCAAGGTGCATTGGCCAGAGAGAATTCTCCATCCGGAGGAATGAACGAGAGTGCCTGTGAAGACTACCCATGCCGTCCATCTGCAAGTCATGCCCACTGCATTAATCACTTCAGCCTTATCTCTGTGATAGCGAGGAAGCTTGACCTGCTGTATGGCACGCTCCCTACCCTTTGCTGAGAAGCGGAATTTGTGCACAGAAGCACGGAAAGTTAAAGCACTGAGAGTGCGACACAGGGATGAAACGAGACGTTCTGCAAGATGCTGGGATTTCGTAGGCTGAGAAGAACCTGTGATGCTGGGCATTGCCCTTTTCAAAACAAAGCTGCCTTCATTAACAGCCAATCCAGCACATGCCTCAGGGACACCGCTGAGCTTGCTAGTCATCAAGATCTCGCCGCTGATGCCTCCGGAGACCTGGGTTGTCAGAAAGACCCAAGACAAATGCTGACTGAAACTGCCCTGAAGCAGGAGAGTGGTCCTGACATCCAAGTAGTGTAGGCTGCTGGCAATGTGGCCACTGCCGTTGCACATGCAGCTCACCGTTTCAACGATATCAACATAAGCCTGAACATCTTTGAGTCAAGGGCGCGAATGGCTTTACCAATGAGCATGCATTCATGGTGAAAAATGCCAACTGCGCGGCCTCGTTGGAACCGTAGGCAACGTTCTGCTTTCGCCACCACACCTCGCAGGCAGCTAGCTTCGATGCTTTAAGGAACAGGAGTATTGCTTACTGTTTTGCTGACAAAGCTGAACCACAACCAAGAAGGAGCGCCCTCTTTCGTTGGAGACTAATAGGGCTTGCAATTAGCTGAAGACAGCGGTGTCTGCAGCATCACACCGAAGAGAAGCTCAAATGTCTAGCTCTGCATTATCGCAGCCAGCAACCTCGGCAGAGGCGCCACCAATCTGGGCATGCCTTGGGAAGATGCGAGGGCTTGCCTTAAAAATCACACAGCTCGGGGAGGATTGAGACGGGCGACGACAAGGCTCCAAGAGCCGAAGACAAAGCTCCAAGAGGTCCAGCCTCACGAGTTCAACAGTTCAACCATGCTGCTACGAATGGATGTTCAAGTGATGCTTCAGATCTGAGCCTGGCCGGCAGATTCAAGCGGCACGTCTGAAAGGACCTGCGTGCTGCTGCCGGAGACCGCCTTCCAGCTTGAGTTTTTGTTTGACATCCAAACGTTGCCTAGAGAAGGCTCCTGCCTGCACAACCTTTCCTATGGCTGAAGGTGGGGCGATGATGGACTGACAGGGATCAGGCACAAAACAAACAAAGCTACCCATTTGCAGACAGCCTCAAGGCTATTCAGCTCCGTTGTGAAAGGAAGACCACTGTCTATCATCTCGTCCAGCAGCAGATATCTTGGCTTCTCTAGCTTCTTATGACATGAAATGGTTTGTTGATACTCCAAAGCAGTGCAACAAAGCAGCACTGTGGAGAAGTTCTGCCGCAGTGCATCCTCGCTTACCTCGCCCAAGTATCTGAAAAGCACCTTCGCGCAATGCCACGACATACTGACATAACCCTGGCAGTCAAGGGTGGCAATGCGTGGCTATGCCTGGTACACTCGGTCAAGCAGCTCGAAAATGGCCAGTGGGGGCTCCTCTGCTAGCTCTCAGAGCAAAGTTTCTGGAAGCTGGCAGATGCACTTCACCCTTGGCCTCGTGCGAGACGACTGCCAAGAAGAGGATCTTGTCCTCAGCAAGAAAAGCGTAATAGCCGCATAAAAACCTCTTCTTGGGACTGCTTCGGGCGTAGTGGGAGGCACAACGGGCAAGCCTTTTTGTCCACCTCCGGCACAACAAGCCAACGCCAGGTATCAGCATCAGCCCTGCAGCAGCACTTTGGGAGCAGCCATAGTTCACCTTGCCAAAGGACGACAGCGAACAAGCTCCAAGGAAAAAATAGCTTGCACAGCTTTGTTGATGATTGGAAGCTTTGCCCAAGCTGAGCCCTCGTCAGCGGCGTCCCGAAGTGGTGCAGCTTCGGCATCGTCAAATTTGCAAACGAGAGATGGAGGCATATTTCAAGCCATCACCCGAAGGCGGCAAGGCCTGCAGGGCCAGGGGTTGCAAAAGGCCGACACCCAGTGCCCAAATGTGGTCAAGGACAGAAGTGTTTGCCCGCAACCAGGCCCCCATCCATGGGAAGAGCCAAATGAAACTCCACAAGCGGTTCGGTCCTTGGCCAGCGGTCGCATGCAAAAATGCCACGCTGCATTCAATCTTGCATTTCTGGGCTGGAGGATCTAACCAAACAGCTTGCATGTTGAATAAGCAGAAATACATGTTACTGTACCTGGGGGGTCGATAAACAGCTTGCTTGCGACCCTTGGGTAGGTCACCGACCACCACATCACACTCCCTCCATTGGAGCCACTAGTTGACCCCTTTAGGGTCAGCATGCTGGGGGATAGTATGTCAGGTTTCTTGTGCTGCATTGTCTCTGGCACCTGTTGGTCCACTCTGTTGCGTAGTGCTTTGGACTTGGATTTGCATCTGGCCCCCCTTGTGGACGGCAGTTCTATGAGGACCCGGTCACACAGGCCTCTTGTTGTCTTGGCTTTCTGGCTGTGCGACACCTCTTCAAGGGGCTGTCCCAGTCAAGTCTTTCAACTGAGACTGCGCCTCAGCCAACTTACACTATAAGTGACGTTGACCTCTACCGCAACATGTGTTTTCTGTTGTGGAGCTTGGCACGCTCACGGAAAACTAGCACAAGAATTGATCCTCTGCATGAGCCACCCCGCCCGTTTCTCCTCTTCCACTACGTCCTCTGCTGCCTAGTCCCGGTGCAAACGTGCCTTGGCATCAATTCCAACCCTACTAACTTAGCACTGAAGCTGACCCAGCGTCCGAAGACTTCTTGACAGTTGCGACTGCGACCCATGTCATAAGGATTTCGGAAAAACCTCGCACCATCTGCATCAGACGCAATGTGCACACACACTGGTCGCTGCACTTGTGAAGGCGCCGTGCATGTCTACAAGGTTGACTGCATCCGTGAGGCTCACCGTTGTAGCGACTCTCGCGCCGCTTCATCATGTTGACTTGGAATTCTATTGTTGTTTGATTCGTCAGCACCTGACATCATGCAGCACCGCGGCACCAACTTTCCAAAAGGCCTCACAAACTCTGAGCTTGGGCACCAAGAAAGTGTGGAAACCACCTAGCATGCAAACGGCCGCCATGATTGATGCACATATCCTTAGATGTCACCCATCCTCTGCAGGCCCAACACAAGCCTCTTGAGGCGTGATGGGTGCACAGCTGACATTGCCGTTAGTTATTAGTTATGCAGATATCTGCCTCCTGGCCCAGACGCATAAAAGAAGTAAGGATGCATTGTCGAAATACTCGGGTGCCCAGACGAGACCAGGTAAAGATCACATCGTAGAAAAACCATGCAAATACCTCAGCCAAGCCGAGCCAAGAATTGCTTGGCAACACAGCGGCCAAATCCATCATTCTGTGGAAGCATACTACTGCTAGTGCAGCCAATCTGATTTGTCAAGACAAGATACGCAAACAATGAAGAGGCAGGCCACGCCCAGGAAGAGCAAGAACAAGCAAAAATATCTGTAGTTGCCGAAGCCTTGGCAAGATAAGCGGAGAAGAGCCAAGCTGGCATGTGCACAAGACGACCTCCTGCTTCCAAGTGGCCAACGCAGTTGTTGATCCACCTAAAGCAAACCAATCATGGAGCGGACACGTTGATACGTGCACAGTTTGGCCACGCTCAGTTGCAAAACAGAACATTCCAACAGACTCAGCTGCCGTGTGATGTGATGTGACACTGGATATCATGGTTGTAATGCGGTGATCTGTTCTTAATGATGGTTGATCGTTGTTTGGGGCAGTTAGCGGCAATCACGACTAACAAAAACCTGTATTACGCCCTCATTAGCAAACCAACGAGTACGCAAACAAATTCCTTATATTTGCCGCTGAATGCCAAAGGGATCAGGGTATGGAAGGAATGTCCCCGCCCAGCTTGTTCCACACCCGAAATATTGGGAAACTTTCCCATGTTGGATCATTTTCAGACAAATCGCCCCCACGCAGCACCCTGCCCGGATGGCAAGAAAGGCCGCCCAAGCTCCTCCTTGTCCAGTGAGAACCCCAATAGCTAGGCTAACTGAATGGCCTAAAAAGCATTGATAAACTTCCGGTAAACCCAGGATTTGTCCATCAGCAGCTGGAACCTTCAAGTCTTGCAGACGCAGCAAAAATGACAACGAATCCGAACTGAGGTTACATTCGGAAATGACAGTTTTTACGCGCGATATTCATAAAAACAGGAAAAAGTTTTAATGAGATGCTAATCATGGTTCCAAAAGGGAATGGTCTTCATTACAAAAGCCAAATGTATTTTAGAAGTCTGCGAATTCACGGACACCTGGCTGCAAAATCTCGCCACAAATTGTGGGACGCTCTGAGATCTACTGGTGGGGGATGGGGGTCTGGAGCTTGCTCGTGAAAATCCCTTTTACATACAGTACGCAAAGCGACTTCTGATACAGGTGTAACTTGACTGGCTCAACACAAACTGTCAATCAGCGTTTTAAGAAAGGAATCGTCTGTCTGAAAGCCAACTTCCAAGGAGGCATCCTAGGCGAACCTGGCATGATGAGGTGTCTTTGAGCGTGCCAAACGCAAAAGAAGACTAGAGCTCCAAGTCACATTACGCCGCCAAAGTTGTAAGGTGGTCGCCCTGTATAAAAAAAAAGTCCACTCGGGCTTTTTGGATAACCTCCGCTAGAATTCTAGAATTTCAAGTCACGCGCGATGCCTGAGATAGCTTCAAGCGATAGATTCTGCCTGCCTGATGCCTGAAGGTCATTCGCACATGATGATCATCACGGGAAAAAAGATTTCGGTTGTCAAATGCCAGGATGTGGTTGCAGGATTCCAAGGTTGAGATTGTCGTCAGAATATGCGCTTGACATGCCTCACTGCAAGCATAGTTGCTGCTTGTGGGTGGTCTCGCCGAGAAAGCTGCCTATGACCCCCTACTTTAGCTGGGTAGAATAGCTGAGAATATCTGCTCGGACCTGACCTTGATGCGATTTTTGGTGAAAGAGAAATCAAACCACTTCAGATGGAGTCCAGACGGTGATGGCCACGGGAATTCTCGTCGCACTTGCAACAAACATAGAAACATAACTTCCAGTGGAAGATAAACAGGACAGCACATGCGAAGGTATGTCACGAAGCACACTCCCGGTCTATCTCCCTTTAGGGATCCACTTCTGGACAAGCTTCTCTAACATTGCCATATACTTGATTCTACTTGCAACCTTGAAACGGGCAGTGGTGGTCCATCTTCTTGACGCACACACCGCAAACACTGCAGTGATGTGCACGCGGAGGCTTCAGCAAAGCACATTTGGGACATTTCCTGAAACAAAAGATTGGGCCAACGACTGCATATCCCTGCTCTCGCAAGGATAGGATGGCGCAACATGCCTGGGAACAACTTCAGGGTTTTCGCAGGATTCCACCACGGATGCTTTGGCCTCCAGGGCAGCACTCAGAGACGTTCAAACGGAATCCCTGCGGACTTGGAGTTCCAGTGTGTACAGTGTGGGTACGTCACGCTTTCTCTTGCAGGCATACACATACCTCTCCTGCTCAAAGTCTGGTGGCAATCCAGCTGAAGTGAAGACAGCCTCAGCGCAAAGCACGGGCAACCTGGCCTCCGGGACCATCTACGACATCTACGAATCTACAGCTCTTCCGTGATCTTTGCAAAGTTCTTCAGGCCTTGAAGTAGTTGTACAACCTCAGCGGATGGAAATCTGAAGCTCCATGCGTGGACATCGTAGACTTGGTCACGGCGTCGTACGCAGCCAAGTGGCGCGTTGATAAGCAGAAATACGCCCATCAATGACAACAGCGAGCTTCCAATCATTCCAGCTCTCTCTTGAATGGTTGGCAGCCCGTGCCAGAAGAAAGTGTACGTGACAAAGCCTTCGAAACTTGGTACGGATTCACGCAAGCAATTAGAAGACGTGCAGCTTCACAGACAGAATCCTGCCTTTTAAAGACAGTGCCAGCACGACCAAGCATGGCCCGATCACGCGCATACCGACGTGAAACAGACTGGCAAGAATCATAAAGCCAGTTCTGCGCGTGTGCTGTGCGTGAGGTACAATGTCTGTGGACAATGTCACAACGCGCCTTTGGCCTGCATTGACAACTGAGTTCACCATGCGCAGCATATCCCGCCATGCCTCAGCGCATCCCCAGGCCACTGCGCCATGTCACAACACGTTCCAGCTCACCCAACTCTATTGTCAGTGCACCCTTCCTCGTGGCCTAGACCTACTCTTTCTTCTGGAATCCTTGTACATGTCCCTCTTTCGTACGACGCAGAGCTTGAGACACCACCATACACTGCAAGTATGTGCGACTGATCCGCTCTGCGAAAGGCCAGGCTTGCAATGCTGCGGGAATGTTCTCGATCACTGCCGGAGTCGTCAGGGCTTGGTGCTTTGCCAGCCTTGTTGAAAGAATGTGTGGCCACGTAACATCATGGAATGCAGAGGCCAGAACGGGATCCTCAGGCGCAAACCGCTCCTCCAGCAACTTTCCTTCGAGCTTCTCCAGCGGCCACCATCCGGTGAAAGTCCAATTGCAGGAAAGGCAAGAGCAGAAGTCGATAGCAAACGACATACCAAGGCAGCTGTTTTCAACTGGTTGTCGAAGTGTAATGAGACATTCTGGCGTTAGGTCCTGTGTTAGGTTGTAAACATGAAGGCATTCAACATGCAGTTACGGACACATGTTGATATTATACATGCGTTGCACAGCTTCAGTTGTTTGACCTGGTACCACGTGGGCTTGCGACTTGCGGTTGGCTTTGAGTAGCAAATGCTTCATGGGTCTCGTGGCCTTGCACGCACAGTGGAGGCACGTAGCTGGACGGTGCTAGGATCCGGACGCGAACGACGTGGATCAAGACATTTTTCCTGTTCGCACTGAACACCTGGGCTTAGCATTGATGCAGCGTTGATCGGCTCCTGAGCTACACATCACACCATGGCCAGGGGCTGTGCAGGCGGCAAGCTCTCAAGCTTGTCACCAGCTCGCAGTTTCTCGAGCAGCGGCTCGCCTTAGAATTCCCGCACCGCAGAACAACACGGGCTTCCCTGGTCAGCAACAAGCCGTCCACAAATTGAGGAATCCACAGACCAAGCGGGGCGTTGGTCCACAAAAATGCCTCATGCCCGGCTGCAGAGTACATGCATGTGGTAACAACAAGGAGTTCATCATAAAACGAAGTCTGAAGGCTGGCATGTTGCTAATGTCCCGGAAGCACATGCATCTTGAATTTATTTTCAAGTCTTCCACGTTGTGCAACCTGCCCAGGCACGCCCCTCTTTGCGTGGTGCGTACACAATTCCATAAATGCAGAGCTTCTGCCCGTCTAGCTTGATCGAACTCAAAGATTGTTGATCTGTGCTTTGTTTATTCCTGACCATGCTCCAAGCAGTGACTGCAACCTTCGCAAGATTACTTTAAAGAGCTTCGTTTGGCTATGTACCAAAACCCCGTGTTGTGGCGTTCAGCTCCCCGGACCCTCTGTTACATGCCCCTTGAACACGCTGGCATGTTACATACCCTCACTCGTGCTCTTTCACTGTTTCTGTTAATTAGCGAACACATTTAGAGGTGTCTCGCGGAAAACCGCTCTATGCTACATATCTTATGTAGCGGGCCATGCAACGGGTGTAGGTGCTGGGCCTTGTTACAAGCCATCATGTTGGCACGCACCTGTTATCCACCCTTTTCAGAGATGCTTTGCAAGGAAGAGCTGCAGTAGGTCTGAAGGGGCCCAAGGGCCCAGCCTCTCCACAAGGTAATTTCCCGAGATGGAAATTACGAACAAACTGTCGATCATCACCTGCTTTGCGCAGGCAACCAGCTCCTATCGCAAGCGAAACCATGCTAAAGCAATCTTCTGGGGAACAGGCAGAGTAAACGCATGGATGTGCGCGCTCTGCTGAAGTGGCAAAGCTAACGAGTTTGCGTTAGGCTTGATTGGACGAGTTCCACATCGCTGCTTGGAAGGGCCAAGCGTAGCTATGACCTCTTACTTTTTTAGCCAACAACTTCATGAGCCATCATGAGCCTGCCAGAAGAGTCCAAGATCCAAGTCAAGTGAATTCATGCTGCTGCGCTCTTGAACAGCGAAAGCTGCGAGGGCATGCTACAGTAGTAGGGCCTTTCGTCAATGCAACGCACGAATTCAAAGAGAGGACATGGAAGTTTCTGCCTGCTTTTGACTGCGCAAAGCCGTTCTTGCAGATTCTTGCATCGAACACAGGATCCTGACAATGCGCTAGACTGCTCCGTCAGTGGCGCAGACAGATTCATTCCAGCATCTCTGCTTTGTCCAGAAGGGCTGGATGGCCCCACATCATGTAGGTCCTGAAGGTTGATGCAAAAACCATTAAAAAACCCAGCAAGTTCGACTAGCCGGCCTGGTTGCATTCACCTTGTCCTGCCGCTTGGAAAGTTCGTCGGCCAGTGGCCCGGACTGGAGGCAACTGCAGATGTCCGGAAAAGGTGGCCTCAGTGCGGATACTGGTGAAGGAGACACGCTCAAAGTGACACGCAATGGCGACGGGTCGACATTGAATCACGATTACCGACCTTATGGCGCAAGTCGAAGTGGAAAACTTGGAAACTCTCACGAGTCTGAACTACACTCGGAAGTGCTTGAACCAAACCCTGCTAGAGTCTTTGCAGCTAATCCCAGAGGGTTGATGAAAAAGGAGCCAACAACATCGGAGGTGCGGTTCTGTGAAGGCTTGGCGGTCTTGGGTCGCGACACTGGCTGCAGCAACAGCAAGCCCAAGAGTTGCTGAAGAAGTTGCAACGTTCCCTGAATTGTCTATCTGGTACAGACCCTCTGCCACATCGGCTGCCCACATGCAGTGGACTTGCTGTGCTGATACGTGGTGAACAACCCATGACCTCTGGGATGCATGTGACCAGAGGGCAAAATTGCAACTGGGCTCCATTGCAAAGATCCGGTAGGAATCGCGGTCATCCAAAGTCAGCATGGGCAAGCCCAGGTCGTCATCCCGCAGATACCGCAAGTGTACACCAAAGCAAGGATCGTCACCGAAGATCAGGGGTAGTTTGCCAGCAAGGCTCATTCGGGCAAGAGCAATCACTACGTCGAGCGACAACACACGCAGCAGTCCCCTCGCATATGGTGGAAAAACAGAAAATGGGTAGACTTCGTTGGAATTGAAGAAAGCATGATCAGGCTCCTTGGGCACTGGACTCAAATAATCGAAATATCCCCAGATGTAGCCGAATGAAGGCCGGCTCTGCAGCAAGAACAGCAGGGGAGCTGGACGCAGGTAAACGTCGTCGTCGGCCTTGACTACGAAACGGGCGAAAACGTGCAGGGCACACCACTCTAGAAAAAGCAGACCTTTCACGGAATTCCACTTGTACCCCTCTTGAACATCAAGCAGAACGACATCCTTGTGCTTGAACATCTCCATCTGCAAACGTAGGAGACGGGCCTCTGGCCTTCCTAGGAAGAACTTGATATCAAATCCATCCGTGCCCAATGCACGTGCCCAGGTTTGGCGTACTGCCTCTCGCTTGCCAAAGTTCTCCTGAGCGGAATACACACCAACGAAAACCAGAGGTGGCAGCGCATCTTCAGCATCGACAGATGGCCCATCCTGCGGAAGTTGTACACAGAGCGCACAAGAAACTACATGCAATGACTGCCAAGGTCAGCTATCGCCGACTGCTGTCCTTCCCAAGAGATTCAGTGTAGGCACACAAATGACAGGCAATCGCTCGCAGCGAAGCATTGAACCCGTGCGCATACCTGTACAGGAGCTGGTCCTGAGAGCGGAGCTGCTTCAAATTGCCAATGTGCGACACAAAGCAGCACAATATGGTCAGCATTGTCAAATAGCGACACTGCAAACGTGACAGTCCTGAATGAGCCGGTGCTGCTGCCAAAGAGCTGCAATATCATGATTGATTGATGGAAGGAATGCAAGCATTTTGCCAGCGTGAAACTGCTCTCTGTCCCAAGGTATGACAACCCTGGGCAATATCGCCAACATGTGTGTGAAGCCGTTGAACAAAGGTATTGTTCCCCAGCCAATGCAGTGGACAAGAGCTTGCGACACTGTGCTGTTGTCATCGTCTACAATCAAAGAAAACCGGTATGGAGTAAATGCCTGCTCGTATGTCTCTGCGCGTCCATCATCAATGAAAACGTGGTCCGGCAAGGCTGCCACAACTTGCTCAGCAACTACCCTATTTTGCTGGTTTGACCATGCGGCTGATTCTCTGTTGGGCAGTAGTACAGAAACCAGCAGCTCTTTGCCAGCTAGCACAGCATCCAGAACATCGTTGTCCAAGCGCGGCATCGGGAGGATGCGCTCAAGGAACGCAAGACGCCCTCTGCGACCAGCAAACGGAACCTTCACCAACGCATCAGTTAGCACAAAGTCATCGGAGAGCACGGCTTTGTCAATTAAATCGAGGGTTTCACTCCTTTCCTTTTCCACTCTAACCAGTTCGTGCGATATCCAGGAGACGCTGCAACTTGCCGCTGCTTCAGACAGAGTGTCCCCAGGCTGTCTGAAACTCAACTTGCTAGTACCCACAGAATCGAACACCGAAGCTTGGACAGGTACAGGGCAGTCATACACCCTGGGAGCATCTGAATCTGCAAGGCCAAACGCAAACCTGATGTAGTAGACATAGCAAAATCCTACAGAAAGCGAATTTGGAGGCATAGCTTTGGCGCACGGAAAGCATCCTGTACGATTTCCGGCCAAATCAATCTCTGTTCCATTCTGATTCAAGCCTTGACGCTGCCAGACTCATGTCATGCCGTGTTGTGGCCGCAGGTTCGTTTCTACGTTGGCCATGACTGCGGAGATGGCAAGCAGAACTAACTCATCTTGGTGCAGCACAAGGGCCAAGTCTACCTAACGAGGCGCCAGGTTGTTCTAGTTACTGATGCCTGAGGGCCAACCACATTTTGCATGTCATGCGAAGAATGGCCAGCGACGCGACAGACCCTGGCTTCAGAGTCCAGCCGCAAAAACTGGCTTCAAGGCCTGAAGATGGGGTCAAGATCTTCCTGTTCTGGACAGGATGTTGACAGGCCCGCCGCCGCCCGGTCTTGCAAATGACAGTTGTATGTGACAGCGAGATACCTTCAAACAGCGTGGTCTACCACACAAGGCTGTTGCGTGGACACCTGAAAACAGTTCCTTGCAGCAGTGCACATCTTGCTCTACTTGTAGTTGACGGATTTGCTGGCCATCAGCAAGCGGTCCAAAGTTTTGCCTCATCTCGTCCAGGCTCGATGCTCGACACCAGACAATTCCAGCCAGGATCCAGAAAGCTTCATGGAGCTGGTCGGCATGCTTTTGCTTCCAAGGATGCTTCCAGTGACTTGAATCTGTCTGGCCAGCTGGTTCAGCTTGCCCATCTTCTCTTCCACGTCAAACCAGGAAACCGGGACCAAACTTTTGCAGAAACCTGCAAAAGCTTCCATCAACCGTCCGATTGGTCGAGTTTCATCATGCGTGACAGGCTGCGCGCCTGGCCCTCGCCGAGTCATTCATGCGGACCGTGACCCGAGCTTCTCCAGTCACCTGCTCCACAGATTCTTCATAGACCTTCACTCTTCACAGGATGCTTCTTTTTGCCTGGCCTCATCCGTTGTAACGGAGGTATCTGCGGCCTTAGTTGGTTTGGTAGAGGTGGCCCAGGACACCATTGAAAACTGGGTGAGGGCGTAAAGCCAGTCTGTGCCAGATGGCGGAAGCATTCCCAGGCAGCTTCCCAGAGTATTTCCAAAGCCTGCACTTCTAGGCCATTCAACCTCGCGTAAATGTCGCCGATTGAGTGTTTTTTTAAGCCTGCAAAACAAACTTCTTGGGATTGCCAAATGGGGGGGGTTATGTGATACAGCGAGACCCAGAGACATAAAAATTGCAACAACGAGGGCATGCTTTCCACGAGGAGACCCTCGTTTATGAGATTTTCTGGATAATCGTAGTCGTAGAGGCTATCAAAGACCAGGTTTCAATAGGATATGTCACGTGATGGTTTCCTGGCGAGCAGCTGACAAAAAGTCACAGCAATAAGCCTAAATCCCAGGCTGACACACCAATTCTGCAAGCACGTCGGGTCGCGGCAACTCAGAAGATGGATTCAGGTAACTTGTTTGAGGTTTTTGCTGGCACTTTATTTGTATTATAGAGCCCGTAAACGTATGAGCCAAGAAGTCCTAGCAAGTCCTGACAAGGGCCGGAGGCATGATTCAGCGGTTGGATAAGCACAAATTCGTCAGCAACAGCGCGAGGATGCTGATTGTTACAACTTCGTTCATGAACTTTCTATCTCGAGCACAACCAGAAATTGTTACAACTCCGGGGCCGCGCTGTAACTACAGCCGCGGCAGTGGGGGATCTATGATGCAATGCTGTAGAGTCGCCGGACTGCTGTGAACAAAGGCCCAGATTTCGGCAGCCTGCAGCAGCATGCCCTGCTCACTGCTAATCGTCAGGAAAAAAACAGCAGCGCCGAGAAGTACAGACTGTTGCAGAAATGGCCTCATTCTTGGACAATCCCGTGGGCAGCCGGACCTAAGGCAGCGCCATGTCAAGGTACCAGGCGGCCCTCACTTGCATTCGTTTTGTTCTTACCACCATGTGCATAGACAGCAAAATTTCTGAGCCGGATTCTTGACAGGCTAAGAACATGGCAGTACACCAGCCACTTTGCGCAACCTGTCTGCTGCACTGCTAAGACAGATCACAACACATTCCAAAAGTAACGGCCTCAACTGCGCTCTGAGACTTGAGACCGGGCCTCAGCGAAGCAGATGACAAGCAACAGCACAGCCACAGCATGCTACTAGGAGCGAAGCACTACCCTGGTCGCCAACTCCTGCTGGTTTGCAGCACCCTTCCGAATATCCCACAGGCAAAAGTGAAATCTGACGCCTCCGTCATCTGTTGCAAACCTTGCAAGAGCTTTGGAAAGCCGAGGCCTCCAACCAACACGCAGGTTGATCACACCGGAATAACTACAGTACATGAAATACAGTAAACGGGAGCCACCTGTCATAGCGCTGACGACATAAATGGGGGTAGAGTCCTCAACAGTTTGCTCTTGAACCATGCCTAACATGAGCCTGCGAGCCTTCTGTTGGCGCAAGTAGTGCAGGTGGCGAACCTGATGTCAGATCTTCCCAGTTAAGCTGAACCGGGTGCTCATGCAGGAGCCTCCTTCTGCGGCACCATGTCAGCTTTGTTCCAGACCTTCAAGGAGCGCCGCCCCAATGTGCGGCCTTTGAATGCCCTTGCCAGTCATTTTCTGAAACCGGGCTCATCCCGCAGCCTCGATAACCCGCTCCATGTCGACACCGGAGTCTGAAAGCACCTCTCGCACCAACTCCGCCTGCTCCTGTGCGAACATCGGATTCTGGAGCGACGGATGCTCTTGCGAAGGCACATTTACACAGCAGCATTGTGAGCATGAGACATCAAGGCAACTACATCCAAAGTCCTCTCGAGCAGGATGTGCGATGTTACGCACGTGCATGATGATATCCGCTTGGTGAAGCTCCTGGAAGGTTGCACGGGTATTCGTGATGCAGAGATGGCAGGCTGGGAGCTCCTGTATGGTGGCCTGCAGAGCTTCGCAGATGTCGATTGGCAAGCCCTGAAAACGGCACAGGAAGCCAAGCACGAAGACATAAAGCTCCATGTGGGTGCTAGGCCTGGATCAAACCCACCGTGTCCAAAACATGGCATTCCCTGCCTGATGGCCTTGGGGCCAAGACTCACATGTTCTACAAGCCAAGATTGATCTGAGGCTCTGGCAGCACGCAGTGACGAGATGAAATGTCCAAAGTCACAAAGACACCGTCCTGCACCGGCATGTGGAGGTTGCTATCTCTCTCATGACAAAACATGAAAGCCTGAGCAGGGCTGTGCAGCCATGGCTCCTGCACAAGGAGATCTGCCTTCGTCAGGCGGTTCACAATCTCAGCGTACATCATCATTGAAGTCAGCCATCAAAATGCAAGCACCGCCCGAAGCCGCTTTCACGCGGTTCTCAAACTTATTCGCTTGATGGAATCAAGGTCCCGGCCGCACTTTTGCCGACATTTGTGTATCCCACCAGACCTCGCCGCAAAAAGCTTGCGACGAGCCTACGGGTGTCCAGCATTTTGCTTGCATCTCTGCTTGCCACTGCCCCGCAAAGAGCTGTTGAAGAGTGCAGACCAAACGGTGACTTCAGCTTGCCCACATGCCAGCTCGAAGTGTACCAAACAAGCCCAAACAGCCAGACTCAGAACCTTCATGGCCAGCAGGTGTAGTGCTGGAATGTTTGTAAGGCTCGCCAAGGGCTCGCCGAGGTCTCGCCCAAGGCTGCAGCCAATCGTTTGCCTCTCGTCTCGCGCACGCTGCTGACCTTGAATCGCAGCAAAGTGCAGCAAAACAGCTGCGTTCCAGATAGGAATGCCGCCAGTACCTTGATCTCAAGTGTCCGGCGACGGCTGGCACGAGCTGACTGCAGACGGGCTATCTCCTGAAGCTGGAAGAG
Source organism: Symbiodinium pilosum (assembly GCA_905231905.1). Lineage (NCBI taxonomy): Eukaryota > Dinophyceae > Suessiales > Symbiodiniaceae > Symbiodinium > Symbiodinium pilosum. The sequence goes on from CAJNIZ010043748.1 coordinate 235,249, forward strand.
TCATGCTGCCACTGTATGAGGTGGCGTGGAAGCGTCACGTCGCTCAAACCTTTTAGATGGCTTAGCTCCTGTGTCATGTCGGTCTCTTGGGTGAGATGAAAAACAGCACGCGCCCACTTTCGCTCATCAATGAGCGAAGCTACTGCGTGATGTCAGTGCGCGATGAAAACTTAGGCGCTCTGCATGTTACAGCTGTCTCTTTTGCAAGCTGCAGCTTGCAATAATCATGCCGAGCGTAGTCATGCACGGTCTAGCTGGAGAGCCAGAGAATTGGAAAATGAGGAAACATGGTCTGGTGATCGTGCAGAGAGCAGATCCCCAGCCTACAGAAAATCATATGAGAGCCTGGCTTCTTTGAGATAGTATGGATGGTGAAGGCCAACTGATGAGATCCGGCCCCGAAGACCGCCGACGCTTGCCGCTTTCTTTGTAGAAGATGAGCGAGCACAAGGTCAGCCATCAGCGGGGCATTCTGTTGCAGAGCTACTCATATGACATTGAAGGATCGCAGCACGCCGCTGATATCCGTCAGCAGCTTCAGGTCCTGTGATCAGAAGGAGTTGAAGCAAAAGACCCCCTTCTCTTCAGATTCTCTCGTCTTTGACACAATCAACACGACGGCCTCAGATGGATAACGAACAGGTTGAGGAAAAGGCCATGGCAAAGCAAACTCGGGCTCTGCGGTGGCCTGGCAGCAACACAGCCAAAACCACCAAAATGCTTGCTTGTTGAACATGCACTTGCCTCGACATTCTCTTCCAGAACCTCAAAGGCTCTCCGAATGTCGCTGCGGCCGCCTCCTTGGCAGCAAAGATCAAACGCAACAACCAAAAATGAATCAGGTCCAGTCATTCCGGCATCTTCTCAGCTGTCGACCAATTGGTCCCGCAAAGTGACCAGGCAGGATCCTTGCTGCAAACAAGATGCAATGCCAATGCACAGTATGATGCAGGTACGACTCTACTATACTCTACTCCGCTGAAGCCACCAACGCTAAAAGACAGCATGCTCAGATTCCAGCTGTTGAACGTCCCATCGGCAAAGCCTCTCGGACCAGTCCTTCAGGGTCTGAACTGAAATCTGTCGAGGCCGGAGGCCGGTGGTCAGGTCTGGCAACGGCAGCCTCCCCCAGGTCCAGGGGCTTGTCCCCACCACCGCTTCCTAGCGGTCTGCCGGGCCCTCATTGGTCTGCCCCTCGACCCTCCCAGCTTCCCACCCCTTGGCCGCCACTATCTTGGCCAGTCTTCTCGTGCCCGTCTCTGCAGCCCTCGCCGAGGCGGCGCTCACACTACTGTAGCAGCCAAATTTACTCGTTTTTTCCATCCACGAATGGAATATTTTATCAGCTCAACCTTGTACAGAAACTCAAAACCTCCCCAGAGCAGCAGTAGCTCTGGCATGCTCTGGCGTCGGTTTCCAAACTCGGCAAACGAAAGCTAGTTTGGGATTCAAACAAAATCATTCACGTCTCCCTTCAAGTCAGTTGGGTGTTCACGGGTTCGGATCTTGGTGCGTCTGGCCAATAGGTGGCTGGTAGTTTTGGGAGTCCGAGTTTGGCGCATCTGGCCGCCCTACAGACCCTTGCAGGGCTCAAGAAGATTTCGGTAGTTACAGCCAGCCGCCCTCTCTGGGGTCGGACTTCAGCAACCAGTATCCTGGGGATCTTGCTGATGGGTGTCAGATTTCGGTATAGAGTTCGAAAGTTAAAGTGCTGGTTTCGGCTCAAGGTTGCGAGGTTGGCACTTAGGCTACGAGGCAGTGTAAGATCCTTCTTTTTGGGGTTCGAGGAGGTTAGGTAAGGTCTAGGGTGCAAGCTTCAGCGGTTTGTGGCTTCAAGCTATTGTTGGGTATCAAGCTGGGGCATGTTGAAGTTTGCACAGTTTTGCTTGGGATCGCATGACGTGCCCAGTTGCTACCTCCAGAAAACACGGAAAAATTGGTGCTTGGGGAACTCTGGCTCACTTGATCGCTCTGTTGTTCCATGGCATGCTTGATGACTGCCTTACATTGGAGCCTTAACGGGCACCTGCTGCTTGTCCTCCTCCTCCTTTGCATGCTTGTCGCTATCCATCAAAGGAAACACCTTAACACAAGACAATAGCATTTTTACAAACAAAGACCACAACGATTGCCACCATTCACATCTTATCCCTGCATGTGATTGAAGCGAAATAGTGTAAGGGGATACAGACGAGTGCTGCAAATTGTCTTTGGCCGTGGCAGCAAAGATCCACTAATTGCAAGGAACCGTCTGTGCTCACGCGATGTATGCTTTGGGTGCCCCAATGCCATGACGCGTACATTGGATGCAGCCTTCAAATCTTCTTTGTGACAATCTGCAGATGTGCAAGTGTCCGCGCATGCCCCACTGTCAAACCACATGACCTTTTGGATTGCCATTGTAGCACGGTCCAGTTGAAGTTTCGTTTTCTGTGTTTTCAAGAAGCGGTGGCCTCAGTTTGAGAGCGTTACTCCATGGCTCCTTCACTTCCTCCCGAAGGCGGCCGCCATAGACCAGTGAGTAGCACACTGGCCTGCGATCAGAAAAACATTGCTTCAGCTCATGCACCGCAATTGTCCATCAAGACGCCGGCCCAACGATCCACTTGCCAGCAATGGCTTGGAAAGCCTGCCAAGCCACCGTGACAGGTAACGCCAGAGACATCAGTTCTTGCCTTCGAAGGGTCGACAAGGCTCTTTCCATCAGGGCCTCAGGAAAAATGCTAAGCAGTTGTTGGTCTGGCCTTCGTCACAAGGACACATTTTGAGAGTGCAGCCAAAGTATAGTGATAGCAAGGCGTTGCGCTGCCAGCCCTTCCTGCCGACGGCAACTTGCGCAGAAAGCAGCGAAAGGCCAGAATAAGTTGTGCATGGTTTCGGTCTGGGTCATGAGGCCTGGCTAAGGTTACCAAGACCTCTTTGCAAACAAAGTCAGGCTTTTCGGATTTTAGGTGCTTCGATCGTAGAGTCTGATCTTTGCCCTGCTTCTTGCAATGACAAATGCCAGAGTCCAAACAAAAGCTGCTTTTGATGCAGCTGGCTCAAAATGTGCCTCACCAGGGCATTCTCCGTTGGCTGCGGACCGGAGCTCTCGTCCTTCATTGCACGTGCGGCCATGCCGTGCTACCTTCAGAACTTCAAGAAATTCTGCATGTCCTGCATAGCCTGCCGGACTGTCTCTCCTGATCCACGCCTGCATGCTGTGACTACGGTCTGCAAGGTAAGCGCTGACGAAATGATTTCCGCCAAGCAGCCAGTTCACCAAGGCAACCAGGTCAAGGATGAAGTTGTCGGCCGTCTTCCCAAGGTCTGCAGGCGCAAAGGCGGAACTGGCATAAACTGGGACGGTCGCATGTAGTAGCATGAATTGGCCGCGCCTCGAAGTTCAGTCTTGTCTAAAACAGCTGGCGGTTCCTGCGGTGCGTGTCGAGCCGTTCGGAATCAAGCTGAGTGCTAGTGGTACGTTCTATGTACACAACATCTTGCAAAGGCCAGACCTCGGGCACGTAAACCAAGGCGTCGGTGCAGATCAGCGTTTTGGACCTTCAACGGCAAGCGCACGCTCGGAATTGGAGCCCTCAAAAGAAACACCTGCCTTTTGTGAAAAAAAGCGCACTCGCATGCACTGTATCCAAAACCCAATCGATCCTGTCGTGATGCAGCATTTTGCCGACTCTAAAGCAAGTTCACTGAGAGGACCATCCTTCGGGTTGAAAAGCTGTTGCTCAATCTCAGCAGACCACGGCGCCGTGGTGTCTGCATCCTGAGACTGATACGCAGCGTCGCGTGTGCTGAGTTTGGCCGCATTGGCTTCAGCTAGGCCTTGAGATCACCAGACGAGAAAATCCCATAGAACGGGCTTGGAAGGTCCAACGGCCATGACCACTGCTGGGGCACCGTGTAGACCTCCAAATTGTGCATTTTTGAAGACAACCTCTTAAAGTCTGTACCCTTTGCCACAGGGCACTCTCACCTGGATCTAGAAGACAACACGAGTGCCCGAAACCCCTCCGCAATTACACTTGTTTGAGGCGGCAGCGAAACAGGACCAACAGGGTAGGCCGCATTCGGCACTTAAATACATTGCACATGAGGTCCGCAAGATTCTCCAGCACGCGAGCCCGTAAGCCAGATCTGCAAAAAATGCAGGCATGTGCCCTAGGACATGCAGGAGAGCTTGCTGCCTTTGCATCTGGCCAGCGTCTTGCGAAGGGCGCCACAAAGATCTTGTGTTCATATCTTGGCACATGCAGATTATCGCATTGTCATCGCAGCTCAATTTGCACCGTTCCATGCAGGGACGTTTGCAAGCCCTATATGGCTAAGGCTTTAGCTGAGCACTACCCAGAACGATGTACTTCACCGGCAGCCCCAGCTCCCTGCACAGTTCTGAGTCTCCCTATGGGCTTGGCCTTTACTGAGACTCCGTTCCCAGCCCAGCCGGAGGAGCACATTGCACTCGGATGTAGGTGCAATCGGGTTGTGGATCCACCTCAGCTCTTTATCTGCCCTCCATGCTGCGGGGAATGGGTGTAAGGCTTCTGCAGACTGCCGTCTTCCAACTTAATCGCAGTCATTCGCACCTGCAATACGCCACGCCGTATCCCAATGCCAACAGCGTAAAGGATAGAAGGGCCGCACATTGACGGTGATGTTTGCCAGCTTCTGTTCTTGCTCGAAGCTCCACATGCCTTCGCCAATCTGCTTGCGCACCTCGGGCGTGGTTGGCGTAGAAAGCTGCAAATATTCATGGTCAGAGCCCAGAGCTGCATGCTTCCTGGTACTCGTCTCCATCTAGCCAGATGCTCTGCAAAATGGCAACGATCAGGCTGGATCTAGCTAGTCTTTTTGCCTTGCCCCCAACATGCAATAGATGTTTTGCCTCGCATGCTGCGAGTAGGCGGCTTTCTTGCAAGATCTTGCAACTATGGCGGCTGCTGGAATAAACACGCATTTGTGACTGAGCTCGAAGCTGTACGTCTGGAAAAAATTGGGCCCAGCGGAAAGGGAAATCCGGTGACCTGAGCTCGTCCCGATCACATTGGCACCCCTCAAGATTACCCAGACCAGAGAAACAACGTGTACAATGTATTGACTAAGAGCGTCACGTTCAGGTATGTGCGATCTGCGTGCTCTGCCAACCGCACCACCTGGATCCAGCTTAGCTTGGTCTTCATGAGGTCTATAGTCTTGCGACAGTCCAGCGTGACCCATGTCCCTGAGGTATGCAACCGGAGGGTCTTGCACTCTAGGAATGCTTTACGGATAGGAGAAATGAACAGCGCCGTAGATGCATTGGCCTTGGGATCTCGCTGTCGTCGACCTGGTTTATACCTCCTGACCACTTTCTGGGTTTCAGAACAGTTGGCAAACCAAAAGAAATCGAAGCCCTCGGCCTGGCAACTGCCGCCGTGGCAACAAGACTTGAGACGCAGCCTTGTTTGCTATCATTTGCTCATTTCAAGTACAGCTTCTGCGCACTACAAGGAAATTTGAGCAATCTTACACAAATGTATGCGTCACACTTAGAACTAGGGGGTTGTTGCAAGCAGGGCAGTTCTGCTATAGGGGATTCTGGCACAGGGGTTCCTAGCCCCCGGTTGCAAGTCCAATCCTGCACACAGCTTGCAAACATGTCATCGTGTAAGCTCCGTACCAAGTGCAACTCGACTTGTCGCAGTGCCAGTTGCCTTTCGTGCTTACGCAAGCACGGACCCACTTGTCCAAAACCATGGGGGCACCGGGTGCGCCTGTCCAAGAGCTTGCCTGGGCAGCTCACTGGCGTACCTAACACGCTCACTTCTCTGCGGAAGTTTTGGGTAGCAGTCGGTTGGGAGTCAAATGACGTAAAGTGACCGCACCTCGCAGGTCTCAGTGAAGGAACTGGTCTCTGGCGCAGAGTGACCTTGAGACGCCCAGAAGTCGCCCTTAAGCACTGCTCTACCGCTTCCACGTGCTGTAACCTGACAGTAGCGTGTAAGCAAGCTGACCGAGGCATCTTGTATGTTCGCAACCTAAGTGCGCAGTCATTCAGAAAGTATGCGTCGGATGTTCTGAGGCAGCTGAGCTTGCAGCAGGTCTGTACATGCTGCCCGTCTTTGAAGCAGTTGCTACGCTTCTGTTCAGCTTTGAGGCGGTTCCGGCGATGCGGGACGCATGCTACAATGTGCCGTTACGGCTACGTGCTGCACGCAATCTGACTCCAGCAGCATTCTGTAGCAGTGTCTTTTGATCTTTCTCCATTCGCTACGTGGGACATCAATCGCTTGACCTAGTGCCTCTCAAGCTTTCAGCTCAACTTGTTCTGCAAGCTTCTGATACCTTGCACGCGTTCTTGCGACTGCCTACTCATCTCTCTTTCCCGTTGTACCAAAGGCCTTGCCAACAAGCGCGTGTTCTCAAGAAGCCCATCTTCTTGGCGAGAGTACGAAAAATGTGCTGCAAGCCTCAGCAGCAGCCGTTGTCCATGTTACGACGTCACGTCAAAATCTCCATCCAGATCTCAGCGTCCCACGCCGCTCCCACAGCACAGGAGCGCTTCTCCAGCCTGTGGCTTGGATCAGCACACTCAGCACACTCTTGCTTGGGATCAAACTTTGCCAACCTTGCAGGATGAACAACCGAGAGCTCTTTCTCGTCGTCCTCCGCCAAGTCTTCCGGCACCGCATCCACGACGTCCTTGCTTTGTTGCTGATGTCAAGTGAGCCATTGCTGCTGTTAGGCAAATGGAGGCTGAAGGAGCACATGAGTGCGAGAACGTGGTCACAAAGAGTGTAACCCTTGAAAAGTACATGTGCCTGCCTCAGCCTTGAACGCAACCATGTTGATGCTCCTTGCTGCTCAAGAGGAAGATAGCTGCCAATTCAAGCTCAAGCTGCTTGGCCACTCATTGCTCTTAGAGCCACCACTGCAGCCAGGTTCCATCTGGTGTGTGGCAGCGGCAGAAAGCGGGACCCTTAGACTCTCAGGAGTTGTGTCGCATGATTTACACTGGCGCGATTCAGCTCACCTCAAGAAGTGGGGCCTCGCAGGCAAATTCCGGTAGTTCCACAAGGTGGTCTACGTACGTGGAAGGATTCACAAGCCGTCGACCTTCCCGACTTGGAATTTCAACCCTTAGAATACCTGAATACCAGCGCTTTGATTTAAGACTGGTATTAACTGATGAATTCTACCTGGTTGTTCGTCCAAATCGCTTCAACGTTCTCAGAGAGACCTGACTAACTGACACGGCCCATGTCTGATGCCCAAAGCAGGCAAGAATGAGGCCCCCTAAAGATTATTTCAATCCCAGGTTTCGAGGACAGCTTGCAACACCCCATGGAGCGAAGCACTGTGATGATAAGCTAGGTGTGCATATGCAAACTGCAGCAGTCATCCATGAATTCTCGAAGTTTGTGAACTGGACCGCTGTTTGCATGCTGTAATAACACATGTGCACTTGGCTGCTATCACTTTATGCTGCTAACATCTTCTGTGACAATCCGCCGAGGTCGGAGGCCTCGGACATTTAGATCCAGATAGAGGGGGGGCAGAGGGGGCGAGAGGTGGGGGAGGCCAGGAAGAGATTTCGGGAAAGCTGGACGGCGAGAGCTGCGGTGCAGGTCAAAATCAGGATAAAACAAGGCTAACGTTCGGAGGTCAGAACTCTTTGATCACTCCCTTGCACTCGAGCCCAGTCAGCTGCGCTCCACGCTTCCTCAACTGCCAGCCCCAGCCTGCACTACATTTGCCGAGGCGGTGTCGCGTTAGCGATAAATTAACTGTTCGGCCCGTTGCTTTTTGTTCCAAAAAATGAATACCACTACCATTCACGTGAATATCAACATGGCTGACATTCTTTGATAAAACTTAGATTGTTACATTAGTCTTGGTACTATTAGATTATCACTGTCAATATTGCCAAAGGGTACTCATGTTTTTTTATACAACTAACGCAATTAACACCACTAAAAAGATTCATCGAAATCATACTATTCATATACGAATGACATTACTAATACTATTGATATCACTGTTATTATGAATACTACCAATACTTGTACTATCAATGCGAATAATATAACCCGTATTCATGGGTGTTGTATCAAAAAGGGGAGGGGGCTAGGCGGTGATAAATAGCACAAGTCCACCCGTGATCCTATCCTTAGTACTAATATGACAGTACCAATATTCAATGTGGCTACTAATCAAAACCACGTGCCCCGAGTG